>JAKSZP010010863.1:0-95455 GCA_022478985.1 Massospora cicadina
TAAAAGCAGCGTCTGATACTGGAACTGATACTGATTCAACAACAGGATCAGGATCTGAGACCATATTATCTAACTCAATCATGAAGTTTCCAACTGAGGGTTTTATGGCGGAGAGAGGCATTAATGAAAGTCGCTGCCTTGCACATTTGATCCACTGTCCCCATAGGGGTGGACCAAAATTCTTGATGGTCAGAGGCAGAATCCAACGCAGATCTGAAAATTGCTTGGGGTATATCTCTAGAAAGATCAAGCTCTGGGGCTTGCTCATGGAATGCTGCAACTAAAGAGCCTATGCTAGGGGCTATGACGATCCGAGAGAGTAATTGGAACAAACGTTCTAAACGTGGTACAGGGGATTTCAAAGCTTCTGATACTGCTGCAACAAGTGAGGTAGGGTCACCTTCCCAAATAGCAGAAAGCAGAAGTCCTTGCACCTACCTACAGGCTTCACCTTCAACCACATCCAAAAGAGCAGCACCTTGCTGGGCGTTGGACCATGAGGTAGCATTATTCAAGTAAATTCGGATTGCATTTACACCTTGGCAAGGGCGTTGAGGACATGATTAGCAACATTTTGGGAAGTAAACATGGATTCTTTACTTTAGGTGAGCTGAGGGAAAGGTTGTGGCCAATGAAGCCATACTACCATGGATAGATTCCTCCAAAGCTATTCAAACGCTGCTCACAAAATCAGCGACTGACCAAAAAATCAGCAGGAGAAAAACTACTGACTGCACTTTCATTTGGTAAAGGGTAACCATTGCAGCGCCCATCTTTATGAGGAGGGTGGAAATGGTCATAAATAATGGATGATCAATTATGTCAAGGAGATGGCAGTGAAAGTTTAGACTGTTCTGCCAGTTGGGATGCAAAAGCACCCAAAAAGCAAGAATGCCAGAATGCCAGAGGCATTGCCAATTAAATGATGTTAAACTGTGCGGGGAGATGTGTGACAATTGAGCGCTGGTAAACTGCAAGTGTGAAAAAACCCAGAAAGAAACCAGGCTGTTGCAACTCCAGACCTGGTGGACCTTGATGTGGGGAGTTGGGCGATTAGATTTGGAAGTTTGGGACTCTCCATAGGAGAGCTTGGTATAAAGCAGTGGCGTGGGGCAGATCCTCACCTGGAGTGGAGACAGTTGTGCCGTCAGGATACCAATATCTTGCTGAAGATTGACCTCAACAATTGGGTTGAGTTACAAGAAGTTCTTTATGCAATAAAACCTGTTGACTGCGGTAGGTGCTATTGTTATTATCATAGCAGGTTTGCCCAGACAATATGGGACCCAAGAGGCCACAATGCTAGTGCCATAGGGAGTTCAGCATGAAAAAATTTGAAATAAATCAAAATATCAGGAGCTCAAGGAAATTTTTATAAATGTTAAATTAAGTAAATTGACTGTCAATTTCCTCAGTGTGTTATAACTGCTTAAATAGAAAATCAATTTGGGGGATAGCTTAGAAAATCAAATGATCAGGGCTCTCAAGATTCGGCCTAACGTGGTAACTTTGAGCATGGGGGAAACAAACTTAATTAGAACCAACTTTGAAAGAGTCAGCAGCGAATGAGTCACTGTCTGTTTGACCTTGGATGCCCAAATTGTGCTTTTACCACATTTTCAATGGTTAGCATGATGGCATCTCACCTGACGGGCAACAGTAACCTCCCAAGGCCACCCCATGTAGGGGAAGTCCCAAGAGGTTGGAAACGGGTTCAGGGTACCCAACCCGCCTGATCCACTCATTTTGGCATCCATTTGGCCAAGCGAGATTCATTGAACAACAAGTCTAATATTTGGGGGAGGTTTTTGAGCTAGCGGCAATTTTTGACAATGACCCAATGCCATCAGAAAGTTCCACAAAAGATTTGAAATTCAGCACATTCATCTTAGAAAGTATCTGCCCATTGGACTTGGTTCCCGATGTTTTTGAGGTAATTTAAAATTGATGACAACATTTCCCAATGGCCTGATGCCATTGTCATGTTTAACCAAGGATTTGACACTTGACACATTCTTCTTGGAAGGTATACACCTGTCAGGCTTTGTCCCCAATATTTTGAATTGGGTTTTGAACCAATTTTAATATCTCCCAATGGCCCGATGCCCTTGGAGAGTTTTGCTGAGAATTTGACACTTTATTCTTCCTTTAATGAATGTTTGTGCCCGTTGGGCTTTGTTGTCAAGGGTTTAAGGCTTCCAGAACTTAGTTTTGAGGGCTTGTTGCCATTGACTTCATAAGGACCTTTAGACCCATGGGGATGCCGGCTTTCAATTATTTCTGCGCCAATTTTACTCAATTTGCCATAATAATTTGATGGAGGCAATTGTGGGGACAGGTGGTGGGATATTTAAGGGGAGAGCTGTTACCCATTACTCATCTACCACATGGACAAGATTGCCCTGTGAGACAAGAGGGACAGCTGCCTTCTTAGTCCCATTTTTGTAGGGAATGGGAACACCAGGTCTAGGCAGAGGGAACACTCCCCAGGACTTACAGAGGTGGCAGCATACTGAACTTCCATCACATCTCAGCCTGTTTAGTATATTTTGTGTTTTTTATTGCCTTGCATGCATAATCACTGACTGCCCAAAACCAAAAGAATGAACTTACCTTTAAAACTGTTTTAGGCCAAACAGGTTTTTGATCTTGACTCAACATTTTCCATCAACTATCCAGTTAACTATCTTTTGGAATAGGTTTACATTATTGCTATATGACAAGGAAGGTCGTGGGAACCTCATCCACTAAATACAGAATATGAACTTGGATATATATAGTTCTTAATCTACACTTTAATTATCTATTTTACTAAAATGTTTTAGATTACTGTTTTTTCCATGTAAATGTGATGGTATAATAGATGATTTGAATTTATAAGTTTAAAAAGCTAAATAAAAATCAAAGCTAAATTAAGGATGGTCCAGATTTAAGTTGCACTCTTTATATCAAAGATTATCTATATCTCAAAATTTTTAAAAAAGATGGGTAATTTTTAGTTGCAAAAGTAGGTAAATAAGCCACTGTGTCTGAAGCTACATTCTCAGCCATTGATGTATCTAAATATGTCTATCAACTGAGCCATGCAAGTATGTGAAAGAGATTCTTTTATAGGTTTTGGTTATTACTTGTTAATATCACCACTCCCAGATATAAAATTATTGGGAAATGAGACCTAAGATGGCAGAAAACCTTACTATAAATCCTCACTCATGGGCTACAATATAATAAACTATATAGGATGATGAATCAAGTTAATTTTTGAAGCCCACAACATTTAAAACTTAAGATTACTGCTAAACTGTGTGTTTGGCCATATAATTATCAATGTAGCCTTTGATAGCCCCCTGTTTCCACATAGGTGTTTACATTGACTGAATGAGTAATCATCATGAATAAATAGGGAATGAGAAATAAATAACTAAAACTATATAAAATACTCATTGCACAGTTACTAGGATCTGCTATAATAGAAGAAGGAGGTTATTGTCACACTACTTTTCTAGAGGTAAAAGGATCTGGAATAGCTGAAAGCTAAGCATACAAAAATAAGGCTGACAATGATCTTTAGGATCAATTAAAAGTTACATTCATGGTAGGTATTCTATAACATTATAATAATGACTTCTCTCCTCATCATGTACATCACTCTTATATGTTACTTTACTGACCATGGGTTCCTCTAAATTGACTGAAATCTTTGCACCTAAAGATTTCTTTTTTTATTTTATTTATGATATTGGGTGGCATTTAATACTACATCTTTAGATTAGTTTTGGGAAACCCTTACTCAATGAAAGGTTATATATAGAAATTAATTTTGGGTGAATAAGCTGATCATGTACTTCTGAGGACTTGGTTCTTCATAAAGCATCTTTCCTACTTAGTATACTTCACATACTACATCTGTATGCGATATTTAAAAAGTTTGCTGTAGGCATCAGAATAGGTGGTTTGAAAGTTTTGCTTAGCCTTACTTATCAAGTTGATTATGTGATTATATCTGCCAAATTATTCCTGGTTAAATTCTGATATGGTAACAAAAGAGTTCTAGCTTGTATAAAGTCCAGATAAAGATTTTTAGCTAGTGGTGAAATGTCCACGTCATAAGGTTCTGATTCATGTAGGTATAAAGATTTGGTTTATTATTTTAGGAACTTGATGTGAAAAGTAAAGATTAGAAATTGTTTGAAAAGATCAGCGTACTTGCAATAACATCATAACTACAAACCACAGCCCCACAAAGGTCTAGGAAAGTGAGCTGTTAAAGAAAAGATAATAGGTCTTAGGAGTAAATCATTTCTCATGTTAATTCCAACCAAAAAACCAATAATGATACTATAAGAGATTTAGAAACCCTTAAAATTCTTAAATTTTTATAAAGGGTACAATAGGGCTCCTATTAGACATTTCAGATTGTTAGTTATAAAAGTAAAATAAACATTAGTGGATTGAAAGTTTTATTGGCAAAGTTAAAAAGAGACCCCAACCCCTACTGTTATCAAACTGATGATATATAACCTCAAAGGTTTGACAAGTTATTATAAACCCTGTATAGGATTATCCAACTTATTCTGTTAACAACTTTAAAGGTTTCCAAACTTATTTATAAACCGAAGTTTTTCTCTAAATTAATTTTTTTGCAAAGTTTATTTTTAAAATACTGGCTTGACTAACCCCTTCTAAGCCCAAATTACCCCTTTTAATGATATGGGTCAATTAAGTTTTTGGTGCTCTCAAGGATATTAATCTCATACATCCCACTTTACTCTGACTTTGTGTAATTAATTCACATATGCTTATTAGCTTTATAATAAAGTAAAGGTAAGTTGATGCTTTTTTGGTTACCAGGAGATGTTCTGTGTATTAAATCTAGATTGCTTTGGTTGGTACTTGGTTGCAGGATGGCTTCTGAGAGGTAATGGTTAAGCACTTTTGCTTCAGTATTATCTAACAATGGCAACTAATTTGGCTCATGACCACTAACACATTGTCAGGATGCAAAGGAATTGGAAATATGTGCTAATTAAAACTAGGAGAGAATTTGAAACTAACTTGTTAGATTAAATTTATTCAATCTTTATACGGTTCAAGGGACCTTTGTGGCAGAGCGATCATCTGGGTCCTCCTCTTTAGGATCTTTATTTCTTATCCAGTAGGAAGGTTGAGGCACATCCATCCTACATTGGTGTCTAAATAGTTGGGATCCTATTGTTCTGGTGCTTTGAGAATAAGACTATGGGTATTGAGATGTGCTTTATGCCCAGGTTGCCAACCAGTGGTCCCATCAGAAACATACCTTGTGACAATTCTTGAACCCCATCTATCTGTTCTTGCCCATTTGAGTAACGGATGGCTATCCACCGTATCAGCCTGAATGTGGTAGGTCATCCACTATAACAACCTCAACCCGGGGAGGGGCTTTGGCAAGGCTGACAAAACAAAGAGCTAGTCAGAGCTAAAAAAGCTTTTATTAAAGTAAAAAGTGCTCAACTGAGGTGATCCCAAAAACTTTAGAATTTTAAGATGGGGATCCCTTAAAATTTAGGAAGCGTATATACCCAACAGTGGGGGATTCGGCACAGGACAGAAGGAGGGAAATGTACCAAAGAGTCAGCAAAACTCTGGCGGTGCTATCAGATCTAAACTTTTAGATCTGATTAACTTATCGATGCATGGCTGAGAGATCCAGTGCCACACTAGGAAGGGGGGTTATGCTGGGCCCAAAAATTAAGTGTTTGAAAACTCAAATTGGATTTAAAAAAATAAATGCCACGATCAATCTAAATCGGATCGTGAAAGGTGCCTCCAACTACTAGTAATAATTCTTGATTGAATCCTTAATCCCCACCGGTGCAACTCTTGATTCCCCAATCCATCGATTACCTTAACCCACAGCTCCAGTTTCCCTACCACCTTTCATATTACTTTATTATTACCTCATCCCCGCACCAGCATAAACTAGTCCTCAATAAGTCTAACATTAACGTTTTGAAGTATATTAGTTGTAATCCGCTGAGTAACAACTTTATAGAAACCCCTGAACCCTAGGCATTCATCCCCCGACCCCATTTAAAATACACCCATCTAACAACTCAAGCGCCGCTCAGTTGCACCGATGGGAATTCTGGGAGTGAGCGAGCCTACCTAGTTGGGCTGGCCATTCGGAAAGGGAGCTTACATTCACGTTAGCTTTGTAAGTTTTAAACTATAAAGATTATAACCCACCACCCCATAGCCACGGTGGATAGTCGATACTACGGGGGGCTTGGTTTATTAAAAACCCTATCGCACCTACTTCTGATTTATTCACTTTTCCAGGCATCGGTCGTCATACAGAAAGCCTGTTATTTAACTAACACCTGAGTTAATCACCATCGTGCTAAAGCGCCAATCGCAACGGCATTTCTGTTCAGTTGTGTTATATTTGTTGTATATATATCGGACTTGAGACGCATAGCTATAGGTCTAATATTAAGTCTAGGGAGGTCACAGAATTCCCACCAGTAAAATCCCGACATAGATTCTCTGAAAAAGTTTGGGCCGGGTTGAAAGGCGCTCAGATTGATCCCCCGTGGTTTAGCAGGTAAAATTATAAGGTCGGGATGGGCCTGCCAATTGAGTGCCGTGAACTTAGATAATAAATCCAAAAAGCGGTGGATGTTAACTTAAAGCTAAATGGTAGATCTAAAATCCCGCAAAATAGCAACCACCGGCTTATAACCAAGCTTTGAGTGGACAAACCTTTAAAGCAGCCGAAGCTCAGATTGACCCTCTCTTATGATGTATCTGATAAGCAAAAGGACTAAAACTCCTTTTAAACAAAACCGGGGATTCAAGCCAAAGGGTGCGAGGTAAAGACCCGAACGGAATTTATAACGATGCAAAGAGGATGATCAGTCATACTCTACGCGATGTAAAAAAGAGGCAACAAACGGGTAGCAAGTCTAGTTAATTGGCGCGGCCTTTCGTTTCGATTGGGAGAAGCAAGGTACAGATCCCGACCACGAGGAACATAGCCGCCGAGAGATAGTTTGTGAGAGATAAGGAGACGGAAAGCAGGCCGCCAGTCACCAGGGGCGCAACCACCCCGGCGCTGCCAAGTTAGATTTAACCGGGATGGGACTTACATGCGGCCAAGTGCAGAAGCAACCCCGCTGGCAGTGCCTCGCACCTTGGTGTCAAACACCTCGGGCGTATAGGCGTAGAGAACGGCATAGACGATGGTGATCAAAAACGAGAACGCGCCGCTGGTGAAGGTGATGACGCCGGTAGAACTAGCGTTTGCAAAACCCAGCAGCGATAGCGAAGCCCCTACCGCCGAACTCGCCATAGAGCCCTTCCTCCCGAGGGCCGTTTCAACCAGATAGCTACCAATCTAAAAATGAATAGGAGGTTAAAGCTAAATGTACCATTGAACCAGGGATTCCACACAGTGAATAGATCAGATAGTTGGCATAGATCTCACCAGCGGACGCGGGAGCCTGCACTCCCCCAATGCCATTCTTCATCTCGAGGTACTTTGGGAGGAACACGTTGAACATGGTGTAGGCAAAGGAAGTAAGTGTCCAAATCACCCAGACAAGTAGCGTTGTCTTGAAGTATCGTGGTTGAAATAGCGGCCCAACGTAGGCTTTCCAGCCCGGCCTTAAATGTTCCTCGACTTCGGGGATCGGCTCTACAGGAAATATCTCGGGACTAGCTGAGCCATAATAGGAAGGGGTAGGCGATTGAATATCACCCAAGCTAACCGATAGGCGGGACCCATTGATTCTCACAATACGACGCAGCACGAGCACTACATCGTCGGGGCGATTCTGGGCCATGAGGAATTTAGGCGACTCGGGAAGCTTAAAGAGCACCACCCTCGCAACCACCATAAGAAGATTAAGAAACCCCAACGCCAAAAGCAGATAACGCCAACCATTGTTTTCAGTCTCGACGTCACAGGAAGTAGGCCCCAAGAACTGGGAAGGTACAAGCCCCATTAGCCCGGGGCAGCTATTTTGGGGAAGGATCACCCACGCCAGGAGGGAGGAGAGCACCGCTCCGAGCGAAAAGAAAACCGAGAGGAGCGTCAGCAAGTGTTGGGACTCCCGAGGGATAAATTCCAAGAAGAGGGCACCGTCGACTGGCATATTGCCCCCAACCCCAAACCCGAGAGAAAAAAGGCACAGGCACAGCGACGAAAAGCTTGGGGCTACCGACGACAGGAGGCCAAAAAACGCGGCCACCGCCAGCGTCCAATTGAAGGCGCTCTGCCTTCCATTCGCGTCCGAGAAAAATCCCCAGAACAGAGAACCAACCATCATCCCTAAAAATATGGAGCTGGAGAGAAGCCCTATGAGAGAATTTGGCACTTGAAAGTGCTGCTGGACCCGGGGGAGAATCACGGCAACGCACTGGAGCCACATGTTATCCGCTAGCCATCCGAGCCCACATAGTAGAAGCATCTGCTTTTGAAACTTCCCAAACCCGATCCTAGAAATCATAGAATCTAAAGATACGATCTTTTGAGCCTTCGAAGAAAGATCCTCATCTACTTCAGGCGCAGATACCTTCGGATCAAGAAGGGGATCACTGGGCTGCTCAGAGGAGACAGGGATAGCAACCGATTGTTTCATGGGTTGGAGATTTAAAGCGGATCTAGATTTGTTCTGTCCCAGATGGCGGATGGCTATCAAGGTATTCAGAATTAAAATACCGGGGCAGTTTTCAACCCGGCCGAGTTTTCATCAACGGCCTGATAAATTCTGCTCTATAAAAAAGGCTTAAATAAAAACGTGCCAATTGGGCAACATCAAAAGCAATAAAAAAATAATCGAAGCCTCAAATTTGGCCTCTATTGAAATTTTAAACGGTAATTCTGGAGTCTGAAGTAAGAAGACCGATGAAGTACGGGAAAGTAAAACGTAAAAATGGCAACCAGGGTGGTCCTGCGTATCAAACTCGAACTGCAAAGTAAAATCCAGAAATAATGTTATTTGTTACAAAAGCAAATAAAAGTTAAAGGGGATTCTCCAGTACCCAAAAAGAAAAGCGGAAAAGCAGAACTAAAATATAATCCAAGGGTATACACTGGGTAATAATACAACTAAAATTACCCAATAGATGAACTATAATTGAAAAAGTTGTTAATGTTGAGGTAAGATTCTACGCCAGGTTTACTTTATACACGCGGCATAGCAGGTTATGTATAAGTCTATCCCCAGTCCAAACGTCGCGCTCCCACTTTAAGCCAATCGGATCGGTTTATCGCAGTCCCCAGGTTGGATTCGAGGCTTCCCACTTTCAAAAACTTTTAGGGTTTAATCAATAAGCTTTTTAATTGGGTCAACAAGTTAAACGATCAAGTCTATTCATCCCTACTGAAATTGGAACGCATGCCTAATAATCACTTACTGCTAATTACAGTTTAGATTGCATTCTAATATCAAGTCCAACTTGGCATTGTATTCCATTAAAGCCTTGCATCATACTTTTTCAGATAGGTTTTCATTTAATAATTTTTAGAGATTGCATCGAGCCCATACTTATAAAATCTCTGAGTGATTTTAAGATTTGATTCTAAACGTTTCTACTTGAAAAAGCACAGGGGAGGATACCCCAATGGTAGAATATGGGATAGAAATCCTCTCTCTCGCAAACATCACTTTTTAAATCAAAAAGTGAACTGAAAAAGAATTGAGAGAGCAACCAACTGCCAGTGCATACTGCAATTATAGAGCAGTGATCCACGGCTAATATCCAAGCGTAGGGAAGTCAATCGCCCATCTGTGCACAGCACATAGAAATGAACAACTTGCCTACAACAATATCAAATAACAATACAAAGGATGCTAAGATGGACATACCATCTAACAAACTTCCCGCTGGCCCAAGCCCCCACATGACTAGAAACAGGGAAGGGCAATACAACATGTGTACATCAAGTAACAATTTGGTGACACAAACAACAATGAAATGCGCAAATGCATTGAAGGGTCACAGTGCCCTTGTGACTAGCGCAGATAACAGGGCTGACTCCCTAGGATCAGTGGCTGCCAACAACCAGATGACAAGAGACATCTTTGGGGAGTGAGGCCTGATGCTGAGAATAGTGGTGTCAGAAATATTCCCCATTGAACCTCAACCAGTAGAAAGGATCAGGACCTTGCAGGATAAAAAAGATTTTGTGGAAAAACCAAAAACTGGATATAATATTGGTTGGATCCAAAACTGACTTAGATTTTATTGATAAAAATCAGCAGCTCAAAACAACAGAGTAAAGATATAAAAAGTTTTCTACTGATATGGAGAAACTTACTTAATCTTCTCAGAGTATTTGAGTAAAAGAGAAGTCAGAAACCAGTTCTGACAAGGCCCAGTCATGGGGGGAATGGTCCCAGACCAACATTGATCCAGTGATCTGAGCAAATCATCAGGCATGATCCCTGATACACTATTGGGCACAATCCCCAACAAATCTATATTGATAGAGGGGCCTAGATTGACCAAGAATTGACAGCTAATCCTGAATAGACCATCAAGAACAAACCCTGAAAATTCTAGACTATCAGAGAGGATTAGAATAGCACAAAGCCAATTGCCAAACCAATATAAACTATCAGAGACTAACCCTGATGGGGGTAAAGCTTTGTTAGGGACCAAATCTGAGGGATTGGACACTCATGAAAATTTAGCAAAAAAACTAAAAGTACTGCCAAAAGGGGCTGAAACACTGACAGTGGTCAAGTCAGTGGCCAGGGCCCCAGTAAAATATACCCTAATTCAGTCAGACATGTTGGTGTGTCAAGGCGTGTCTACCCACAAAGTCAAACAATAGGAGGTCTTCCAGTTCCCATACTCTACAGCAACTCAGTGGGTCTCCAAAAGTATTAAACCAGCCATTGCAGCTATGTGGTGAGACCACAAGTTTTCCATCAGAGTGGCCAAATTCTGGATCAATACCTAAATCTCAATCAAGTTGGAGGTACTATTCAAAGTATCACAGGTTTGGACTGAAGATACCCTGGAATAGACAAAGATCCCCGTGGAGAACAAGGTGATTGAGACAGCAATCTGCAAAGATTTAAAACTGGTAGGTGTGAAGGCCTGGATGGATGCCAGTATCAACCTTATAAATGTGATAGAGTATAACAAGGCAGGCATTACAGCATGATATGCCCAAGCTGTCAGGAGCTTGGGCCTCAACCCAACAGAATTAGCCAAATACACAAAACAGTTCCTGACACCTCAACTACCCTTAAATGGGCTGACACACTATTCCAGTAGACACGGCACTGGAATAGTATAATACTACATTCTCCCCAGAAGAGGCACTACCATGGATCACAGCTGGGTTCAAGGCCACCAAGGCCCTACACTAGTTGTACACCTGAATCCCACCAGCCACTGCATCGGACCTGATGAAAGCAGGCTGGACAAAGGAAAAAGTGGTGGAGTGGGGACCTTTCCAGGATTGGTTTCCAGAAGAGGCCATCAACTGGTCTGCCGATGGATTCACTCTGATGGAAATGAAATACTAGTTCTGAGCGGGGGCCAGTATGGATCTAGTGCATGAATGGGAGGAGCTGGGGGTGACTAAACCAATTCATGAAACCCTTAGAGGCTGACCATTCCCAATCAAAAAGTGGAAAATCTGACATGATGCTGCAATTGCTGAAGCTGCAGACTGGGACACAGAGGGGTTCACCCCTGAGTCAGCCCAACTGTGGATGGAACATGAGATTTCACCACAGGTAGCAATGGCAATGAAAGGGGTCATGACCCCAGACTTGGGCTGAAAATAGCTCAAAGCGGGGATCCACATTGAAACTATCTGGGATTGGAAGCAATCCTTCCCAGAACTGACGCTAGCAGCCCCATACACCGCTGAAGGTTTCACCCCCTCTGAAGCATTCCAATAGAGTGAGGTGGGAGTTCTGGCAGCCATGTCATGAGTATTTACAGATGGGGGGCTGAAATAGCATCGCAGTAAGGGACTGGTGCCAATGTAGCTTAGTTATGCTGGAGGTCCTTCAAAATTACCTCCACCCAACGTGTGGCCCAGAATCCACCCTCAAGTGGTACTGACTGGGGTTCTTGCTGACAGTTGCCCTCAAGTGGCAGAGCCTCAAGATTGGAGTGCAAATGGCTAAAAATATCAGCTGCTGAGGTATCAGCATTCATCAGATCAAAGCATTCCTCAACTGGGTGCAGCCTCAATGAATTGGTAAGCTGGATTTTGAAAGGGAAGACCCCCACTGAAGTACTTAAACCATGTGCAAAAACTAAATCCTACAATGCAGCAGCAGCGCATACCAATGACAACACCTGGAATGGAGCAGGGAGCCACATTGAGTACATCCATCAGTTGATCGGCAGGGGCTTTACAGACTGCCAGGCACTGAGATTGTACCTAAAGGATGCTATCTGAATCCACCTGCAGCTAGTGGAGGAGGAGGAATGGTATGACTTGATAATATTGATTTATTAGGAACTTGACAAAGTCCTAGCTGGAGGGGACTTCAATCACCACTGGGTACTCAAATGAGGATATATAGATATAGCAATTCCAGGTGAATTAGACCACAAGAAACTCCTCAAAATAAGCATCAAATACAAGGGGATTTATCTGCAAATGGAGCCAACCAGATATGCCAACCAAACTGCAAGGTGAGTAACCTTCCAGAATCTCCCTACAGATTGTGAATGGGAGTGGGTGCATGAAGCGATCTGGACCAGATTATCATAATATGGGGAAGTACGAGAATTCTGGCAAGCTGGTGGCAATTAAATCGTGAAGTGCCTCCGCCCCCAGACAGTGGAAGCGCTATATGAACTGGCACCCTGTATGAAGCTGAACAAAGTTGCCCTACCCCATTTCATCCACCTGCCTAGCCTCGACAGGGTAGTATACATCAAACAGAAAGATGCCTTACAAGTGTGCCAGTTATGTTACCAGACTGGCCACACAATGGCTCAATGCCACCACCATAAAGGTAAAACTACTCAGGAGTATAAATACGACCCTGTTGGGGGGATCACCAAGGTTGGTACCAAGACTTTCCTCCGCCCAAAATCCAGAGAATAGATTCTGTGCAACCTAAAGGAGGTAGCGGACATGAAACGCCAACAACAAGAGTTGGACCTGGCACATAGAGAAGCATGGGAACAAGAAGCAAAAGTGGCCCAAAGTGGATGATAAGCCATTCATAAATATTAAACCCCAAATCTTACACAATGGATGAGGGAACCAACCCTGGACCAGCAGAAAAACATCCAGCCCAAGCGGAATGGATGGTCTGCAAGGAGGAAAGATGGCAGAAGGCAGACCCAAAGAAGTCTTCCAAGAAAGGATGGACGCAGGAAGCCAGCAAGTCAAAATCAAAGCCTGACAAGCTGAAAGCAAATAATAAATCAAACTTGGAAGTCATCAGCAAACAAACCTGAGGCGTCCGGTGAAAAATCAGCAGATGCAACGAAATTGGCAAAGTCAGCTGGACAATCACCGACTAAAAAATTGAGTTCTGCCACTAAATTGAATGCAGGGTTGAGAATCCAAATGACAGATGAGGGGGAATCTGCTGCTCCGCCAGCAGGGGACAAGGGGCACCCAGACCTGATCTTATCTCATCCCCACTGACCATTGATATGGAGACAGGGATGGCGACTGAATTCCTAGTACACAGAATGCCCGGGAATATAATCCCAGTCCCAACCAACTGACCCTAAAAACTGAATAATACACACCCGCAATCACTAACACCATCACCATCTAACAACCAGACCTCAGTACATGACTCTGTCCAAAACCCAGACAACGCTAAACCTCATACCCATGGGTTGGGCAGCCGGAAATGAGGATAGCAACTACAAATGCTCGGGGGATGGTGAGCATACAAACAAGGAGGAGGAAGATGCACCAAATAAAAACTAATAATAATATTGATCTAATTTTTATTTCAGAAATGCAAGCTGGTAACTAAAAGGAAATGGTGCTGAGCTCAAACTGCGACATGAAAAACCACCTGTGGTCCCACCAAAGAGGCTACCAAGCCCTCTGGATGGACCATGTGGCGCTTGTCGCAATGGACAAGAAAATAGACCTGGAATTTGTGGAAGAAACTCATGCTGGAAGGATCTTGATAGCAATGGCTACAAACAGAGAAACTGGCAAGAGCATATGAGTGGTAGCAGTCTATGCCCCACCAAAGCTCCACAAAAACCATAATTTTTGGGAATTTTTAGTGGAAGTGCCATCCAAAGTGACAACTGTAATAGCAGGAGACCTGAACTGTTAGATCAATATGAGCTGGGATATGTTCCCAATGAGAGAACGTCCCAACAGATCGGCCAATAAGATGCTGGATTACCTAGTCAAATTGGGGATGTGCCTAACAATTGACGAAGAGGATGACAACCCAGCCAACTTAACATGATGGTCATATGACGCCGTTGGATCCCCACTGTTGGGATCACGTTTGGACTACATCCTAGTGTTGTCAGATCTCAAGCTTATGACGTCCAACAGTGAGGTTAGCATAAATTCCAAAAGTGACCAAATGATTGTCCATGTGGATATTGATCTTGATGAACCCCCAAGGAACCGCGAGTGGCAAATGGAACCAGCTATGCTGAGGGAAGGGGAATGGCGCTGAAAGTTTGATGCTGGACTGGATCAAATAGTAGCATATCTGGACAGCCATCTGGAGTTGAACCTGCTAGAACGATGGACTCAGATTAAAGTAAAACTGAATCACGATAGCGTGAAGTTCAAAAAAGTGACCTCCTACAAGTGAACTGCCACCACAAAGCAGCTGAAGTCTAAATTAGAAAGACTGAGGCTCACCCAGCAGGACAGCGAGGACTGGTGGAGCGAGTACTGAACAACACACAGAAAGTAACAGCCCATAATGATGAAGCATGACTCAGAAAGACAGACCAATATGACTTACCGGTATCAGATCCTAGTGGGGACAATGACCAAAGAGGGCCTGAAGTACCTCAAGGAAATTAAAACCAAGGCTAGGGTACGGGAAGAGGAAACAGTGGAAAAGGGAGTATCAACAGACCCTGAAACGATAAAGCGCAAGGTCAAGAAATTCTACAGTGATCTTTTCTGACAACAAGAAACAAGTGAATCGGTAATAAAAACACTTATTGACCTGGCCAAGCTGGCACGGTGGGCTACACACTGGAAGATGTCACCAAGCTATTTGCCAAAATCTCTATCAATGAAGTTAAGAGGGTGCTAAAGGAGTCACCAAGAATGAAAGCACCAGGCCCTGACAATATGTGTGCAGAAATATACAGCATATTCTGAAACCACATTGCACCAGAGCTCAAAGCCCTCTTTAACCACTGTTTACAAAATGGCCATTAAATTCTGGGAGGCCAAGAGACCCAAATTATACTTTTGTACAAAAAGGGCCTCCGACGCCAACTTTGGAATTGGCATCCAATTGCACTATCAAACGCCAAATATAAACTGCTCACACGCATACTATCTAATCAACTGATGGCAACAGCACCGCGCACGCTCCATAAGGCCCAGAATGGATTTGTCAAAGGCTGTAGTATATGGGACAGCATTGGGTCAGTCTAGAGCGTGCTCCAGGATGTGAGGGATATCGATTAGGGGTGCCTTATGTTTCTTGACATGGAAAAGGCATATAACTGAGTAGTGTGGTTATTCCTCCACGAGGCACTAAAGGCAGTCGAATTCCCAACACTTTTTGAGCATGATAACGACGCTGTACTCAGGCCTGGTAATGAGGGTGATTGTCACAGATGGTGTAACTAACAAATTCCTGTCAGGAAGAGTCTCCAACAAGGTAACCCCATGTCACTGATACTCTTTAATTTTGCAGCTAACATTCTACTGGTGGCAGCGGATGAAAAACTCTGGGGTCTAGTCCGCCCTAATCAAATGCCACTGAAGATGCTAGCATTTGCTGATTATATGGTAGTAGTCATAAGCTCACCGACCAACCTCCAGGGCGCCAAGGAACAATTAAACCTCTACCAGCTAGCTTTAAATGAAAAAATCGACTTGACAAAAACCTCAGAAATGAGGATTGGCAATCAAACTTCAGCCCACTGACTGACACAACGCCTATCATGAACTCCCAGACAATCTGATACCTCAGGATACTATTCAACGATAAGGGACAGGTGGTAATGGAGACCAAATAGGAAGTATTATCAAGCTTATCGATCCAAATGGCATGCTGGAAGAGCGCCAGACTATGCCTCAAGATGAAAGTGCAGGCAATAAATGTCTTCATCTTCTCAAAGTTGTGGTATATCACTCATGTGCTGCCAATGAGCCTGAACTTAGAGAAGAAAATCAGGATAATGCTCCAAACCTTCCTGTGGTTCAAGGCAAAGGTGGCACTGATACCACTGGAAGCCCTGTTGAAACCAAAGAACAAAGGGGGCATTGGCCTCCTGGACTTTGAATCTCACGCTCAGCATATATGGGGGAAGTTGTTCCTTAGGCTAACACAGACACACATGCGCTGCCCGACCCTAGCATGGGGCGTGAACTGGGAAAGAGCCCAAGGCCTTCAAGAGCTAGTCTCTCCCTGCTCAATATGTGAATGTGGGATCCACTGACAGATGCCACAAATATTTTGATAAAGTGAGAAACTTACTTTTTGAGTAAAAGTAATAAAATAACGCTTTGTTAAAGTTTTTTATGTTTTTTATTGTTTAAGCGGGGCAAACCAAAAAGGTCCTTTTTTGATACTAGTATTTCCTATTTAAACTAGTCAAAATCCTGAAACCATGGGTATTTGGGGCTAAAGTATTATAAAGCTGAGTCATCCAAATTAGGAAATATAGGCTTTTGGCCTATCAGATCAAAGATAAATATTTGAGGCAAAACTGACCCATGTGGTAATGATTTGATAAATTGTATCCAATCACCAGCAAGTAAAATCTTCTCACCTTGGAGGTGGTCAGACTCATGTGATAACAAACACCTCGAATTTGGCCAAGAAGTTGGAGCAATCCTATTATCAGTTCTTACCTTATTAAGCCAATTTTGGTTATAAACCATATTTTCCCAATAGTTAAGATTCCACCGAGAATCCGCCAAAGTCTTTTTGCCATTAGTACTCATATCGTTGATAACCACAATATTATTTGAAGATCAGGCAGGTGATGGCCAATCATGGTAGCAGATTTGGGGGCACTTGTACCTCCAACATTCTTTTTCATAAGTTGAGAAGGAGAATGTCCAACATTTCCCCCCTCAAGGATGTTGGGAGGGGTGTAGGGTCATAGGAAGTGGCCATGTACCCAGTTTATGATAATTCCTGTAGCCAAAGTCTTTATAGAATACTCATTTCCTCTCTTATACATGATGGTAAATGGCCACTCCCAGATTGATCCAAGTTTGCCACTATGTGGAGTTATGCAATTGTGGCAATATAAAACCATATCTGACACTTGGAAAGAAGGTAAAGGAGCTCGGAGCTCATTGGCAGCTTGTCCTTCTTTAGTAACCATTTTAGCTAGGTTGGTCATAGCCTCTGATTAAAGCTGAATGATGCGGTTAGCTAACCTTCGCATGGCTTTCTCAGGTTCCTCTCCTCTAGAGAAGAAATCCTTAGCTAGAAGAGCAGGTATGCCCAGTTCCCTGTCATACAAACTTGGAAAGGGGACACATTTAAAATCCGATGATAGCTAATTTGATAAGCCATAAGAGCGCCAGGGAGATAATGATCCCAATGAAGGGGATCAGACAAAGCCATTTTCCATAAAAACAGAAACCAAAGTATCATTTGCTCGCTCCATTGTACCATTGGTTGATGGTTTATATGGAGCTGAGAATAGTTGCTGGGATCCCATGGAAGCAGTTAAGATTTTACTACTCTGGATGTAAAATTTTTCCTGTTCTCACAGAGTAATACTTGAGGGCACCCGTGTCAAGTGAAGATATTTTGATGAAGAAAGGTGGCAGTGGCCTTAGCAGTTTGGGCCAGCAACGCCACAGCTTCAACCCAATTCATGAAGTGGTCAATGCCTACCAAAATATATTTGTTTCCACCTGTGGTTTGAGGAAGCGGTCCTACTACGTCCAAGCTTATGGTATGGAACAGCTGTTGCGGGGTAGTTGGCTGATATTGATATCTAGTTATGAGCTGAGACTGCTTCTTACATGTAAGGCAAGCATCCAAGACTTCGATGATGGCTTCCATGATTCCCTCCCAAAAATATCGATCCTTTATCCATTCGTAGGAGTTCTTTACTCCTCCATGGCCTAAGGTTGAATGAGCTTCCAAAATAACAGGTACACGTTCTGAGGGTCATAGGTAAGGCAACCACTTCGCCCCCACTTGTTTATACAACTTCCCACTTTCTACTTTAGTGTTACAGGAGTGCCAGGCCAACATCCTCTGTACAGGCTCATCCTCATCTTCCCAGTCGTTTGGGGTCATTAAAAGATCATACAGCCGCTCCGCTTCACTGTTATCTAAGTGGAGGATGGGCAGCCAAGTTAACCCATCAACATTCATGTGGCAGGTTCCAGTGCAGTGTTCGATCTTCATATTGTAATGCTGGAGCTTTAGAGCCCAGCGAGCTAACTGCCCCATAGGGTCCTTCATGTTTTGCAACCATTTTAAAGATGCGTGGTCTGTAATCACAGTGAAAGAAGTCCCATACAAGAAAGGGCGATAATGCTTCACTGCTAGTAGAATGACAAGACACTCCTTCTCAGTAACACTATAGTTGCGTTCTGCCTTTGATAGCATCTTACTAAAGTATGAGACAGGATGATCTACCCCTTTTTCATCTAATTGGGCTAGGATGACCCCGACAGCATAGTCTGAAGCGTCTGTAAACAAGATAAACAGTTTTCCATACTTGGGATGCCTTAGGATAGGCCATTTTTGTAGCAGCAACTTCATTGTTTCATAAGCAGCCTTCTGTTCAGTGCCCCATTGAAAGGGGTTATTCTTTTTTAGTAACCGAACAAGGGGCTCACTGAGTTAGGCAAACTTAGGGATAAACTGATGGTAATACCCCATCATCCCTAAAAATACCTGTATATCCCGTAGTTTTTTGGGAGGTGGCATTCTGGCAATCGCTTCCACCTTATCTTGTATGGGTTGAATACCCTCTTGAGAAATGGTATGTCTGAGGAAGTTTAATTTCTTTTGGAAAAAAGTACACTTTGAAGGTTTTAATTTGATAGTTGAGCGTCGTAAGCATTGGAATACCTCCTTCAAATGATCAAGGTGTTCAATAAAGGACTTCGAGAATATGGTAATGTCATCAAGGTAGACGATAACACAGGTTAACTTAAGATCCTGCAAAATGTGATCCATCGCATGCTGGAAAGAGGCAGGTGCGTTGCACAACCCTTGAGGTAATTGCGTGGGTTGGAAAAGACCTTCACTGCATATCAACGCACATTTCTCTTGATCTTGAGGAGATAAATCCATTTGCCAGTAACCACTGGCCAAGTCCATGGCAGAGAAAAAGTTTGAGCCTGAAAGCTGGGCCAGGGCATTGTCAATGCGTGGGATAGGATAGCTATCCTTTTTTGTAAGATTGTTTAACCTGCAATAGTCCATAACTATCCGATGATCTCCATTTTTCTTCTTAATTAGAAAAAGGGGGAGGACCAAGGGCTTTGCAAAAGAACTAATAACCCTGCGTCTAATAACTGCATGAGTTCCGTCCTCATTTGTTGTTCCTATACCTTTGACTTGCGATAAGGTTTTGACCTAATGGGATGGGCATCACCCACATCGATGGAATGGCACCAGCCCTTCATGTGGCCATAATCAATGTCTGACTTCAGGAATATATCACTATAATCATCCAGAAGAGTATGCACTTTCTCCAATTCATCTGAGGTCAGATCATCCAAAATATGGACGTTCGGCAAGGTACATACCAGGTTATCCGTGGGCAGGCCTAAATCTGCCATCAAGCCAATAGAGTGGATTTGTTCAACTTCCTCCACAGGGAGTAATAACCCTCGGCCCACCTCCTGATGCTTTCTTATAAGTATATCCTTATTAGTGAGATTCCCCAACAATAGAGTAATAGGCCTCAGATAGGTTGGGTCTAAAACACCAGGCAATACCTGAGGCTCAACTGGGCTAATTTTTGTCAATGCTTAAGAGGTGTAATAAACAGTGGCGAGGGATTTTAAGAGTGATTTTCGTGTCTACCACCCGTTGTTCACCAGGCTTAATTACCACTTCATTGGCTGCATAAAACGGAATACCTTCGGCAGCATCCATGGAATCAGGTATTTTTTTGTATTTCGCCCAGAGGTGGTATGATGTATAGGTAAAATGGAAAGCAGGTACTCAACCATGTAAGAGTACAACTTCTTGCTGGGTTCTTTATTGGCTAGAACTAAGGGGACTTCATAATTGAGCAATGACAAGAACCCTTGCTTCATATTGATAATGCCTTCATATTCAATCATAAACTGAGTACCTATAAGTGTATTGTAAGCGTTATTATCTAAAGCCACTGCAGGGGCTGATAGAATAAGCTTCCCAATATGAATGGGAAGGGACGAGTAAGCACCCAGTGCGAAGGTGTTGTTGGGACCAGCGGTTCCAAAGTCTTGGTTATATTCTAAGTCAGGTGCAAGTTTAATCTTTTTTATCAACTTGGAAGATATTACATTCACCGAGGAGCCTGTATATAGGATAGCCATCACCCAAACTTTTTGGATAACCACTTCGACCTTTGTAAGCATCCCCCCAAAAGTGGGCGATAGCGCTAAGACCTCCTTAAGATGAAAAGTGGAGGTTAATTTGCACGTGGTCTCGGGGTAATTTTCCAGGATGGACTGCATGGTATGGCCATGCTGGAGAGGGCGAATAAGGTTAGACAACACCTCATCCGCGTCGCTGGTAGTATTAATAATGGCCGGTTCCCCTACAACTTGATGGAGATATGTCTCTTCAGGTATGGTGCTTCATCTACTCCTCCAGCATTCAAGCGATTGGGGACTTCCACTTCAGCAGGTACTCCTACAACGAAATAGCCAACCTCATCTGTTCCCCCCTCCAAATCATCCCCAGGGGTATTAGTAATGCGAGGTAATGGCATAAGTTGTTTAAATGAGTCAGGCACATGAGATTTGTCAGCAATAGGTGTGCCTTTCCCTATGCTGACATTGCTTATTCCTGCTCCTGTTCCTCGGCGGCAGCTTTCTTTTCCAGCACACAGCCTCCTTGTGTCCAAACTTGTAGCAGTATTTGCACCGAGGGCGTTCAGGACGTTTTGCTCTTCAGGGCCCATTATCTGAAGGGGCTCCTTCTTGTCTTCAATAGCTAGAGCTCAAGGCTTAGGCTTTGAATCCTCAATGGTTAAAACGCGAGGATGAGATACTGCTCCACGGATCTCTCTCTTTATGCTAAGCATTTTTTTTTGAAAATCAATTCAGCCTTGAAATTTAGCTCCACTAAAGAGATTTACGAAAACTATTAGAAATTATGGCGGGAAACCCCGCAAAGAACCCGCGGGCTCAGCCAAACGAGCCAGCACCACCCCAAATGAAGCAACCCCCGGTTACCCACCTCAGGGTCAACCAGAATCACCCGCTCTCAAGCAGCAGCCGTGAAAGCAGGCACCACCCCCCAACCTGGAGCTACTTCAACTAGCGCCAGTTCACCTGATCGCATTTCTGCAACCTGCACGCCCAACAGCTCTGCATGCGCTGCCTCCCACCAACCCGTTGAGCCCCCTCCAACCAAGGAGGCCATCACCCACGCTGTTTTAATGGCGTCTGCTCAGTTATATGCAACTCAGCCCATCCAGGCATTCACCTCCCCCATTGTGTCAGCTAATTCAGCCCTATCTATTATTGCTGACGCCATGTTTCTGGCTCCCCTCATTAGGGGCGATACCCAGCTACCTGGCCCCCAAACCCTCGGATGTAAGGTTGGATTAGCCGCACATTCTGGTTCACTAAGCACCAAATTGGTACAATCTACTCTTCCCAATGGTGATTCAAATGGTTCGGATTTTGGAACTTCACACCAGTTCCAGTCTCACCCGTCCCATTTAAACCCCATAATTGGCACTTCTCAAGTCGGCACTTTATCTCCATATGCTGAAAACGACCAATTCACCAATCAGCCAGTGAGTTTTGCCCACAAAATCACAACAAATACTTGGGCTGAATTTACCCAAATAGATTGGGATGGTGATGAAACATCGCCCTCCTCCCAATTGGCTGGAGTTAATTCCAATCTGGATGGGCCTCCCCAATTTAGCGAGGCCCAGCAATCCACCCCTCAATTCAATATGACGCCAGCAACTGCTGTAACATTCCAGTAACAGGGGAACTCTGCAAACTTGTCCAAGCCACCAGCTCGCATTCAACCTGCGATTGCAGCCCAAAGCAAACACAAACGTATTAAAGGAGCCACTGGGGCGTGGCAAAAACCTCTGGCACCAACGCTACCCAAAGCTGATCCCCGTGAAGTGGCGTTTATTGCTGATGTTAAGAAGAAATGGGCCGAAACTAGAGCGCAAAAAGCTCTACCTCGCTCAACCCTCTCCCACGCGATTCACCTTTATTATGGGCATAACCCTGTTGAATTCTATATGGAGGATTACTTCTCATACTTTGCAGCGATCGCGGAGACATTCCAAATTAACACCACCATCCATGAATCAGTGGAGGGCCACTACATCGATGTGGGCTTCACTGAAGCTGCCCTTGCTGACCATGCTGCCACCCTTCAGGGCAAAATTCCACGTGGATCTCTTTGCATCTCCCACACACACTCTCACCTGGAGAAAATTTCATGGGTTACTTTTTCCAACCTACCAACGACTGTTGATCCTGAGTCTCTTAAACTGGCGCTCCATCGTGGTTTAATGGAGTTTAGGTCTGTTCTTTCAGTGGACTTTAGCGTCCCCTCTTACTATGCTCCCACTCAAAGAGTTCGCACTGCTAGGGCGTCGTTCATCCCTCCCCCACTGTATCCCGCAAAATTGAGGTTATTCCTCATGTGGCGGTAGTTGGGGCATGCCCTGAGATCTTTTTTGTTGACCCCGATCAGGCGCGCCCCCAGTGTTCATGGTGTAACGCCCTTGGACACTTGTATAGTGGCTGCACAGCTCGAAAACAAGCCCTCTTAGCCACTACCCAGGGGCCTAAACCAGGCCAAAAACGATCCCACGTGGCTGCAGCAGCAATTCAAAACCCACACAATGGGTTCCCGTTCAAGACCTGTCCCCTGAGGCCTTACGCCTAGCAGTTGAAACAGCTAACCCCACTACTGGTACGGGATACCTTCGCGCTCATGCCCCCCTTCCAGTGGGCACCCCCTCCAATCTCCCAGAGTCAACTCCCTCTCTCACCAAGCGCAAGACATCTCCCACAGGGCGCCCCTCGTCAGCCACCCCCACTCAGGGCTCCGCGGCACCCCACCAACCTCCACCAGCGATTTATCGCATCAACCCTCAGCTCCCAATGGAGCTATGCCCACCAGCATGGACTGGCAACCCGTGGCCTGTGGTAGAAGTGCCACCTCAAAGAGTCCTACCCCAACCCCACAGTCCATTTTGCGCGGCTCCTTTGCAGTGTTGGAGGAAGTGAATATGGACTCAGACTCATCAAATGGGGACACCGCGGAGGTCGCCATTGAGCACCCTCATGTCCTTCCCCTGCAACGGAGCGGGGGCAGCATCCTAAGCTTGCTTACTGGGTCCTCCGCCCCCCACCCTCTCCTTCCCCTCAGAACCCTCGACGCTCCTCACATATTGCAGCTAATAGTCAAGCTAAAGGACTCAAAACTAGCCGCCTCACAGCAGCAGGTTTAAGCGCTGGCAACCCCCCAGGACATGGAGGGGAACAGCTATGAGTCCCCATGGCAGCACCCTGGCCCTGCAATCCATCAACGCAAATGGGTTGCGGGACTTTAAGGGGAGAGCCCGCCTCCTCCGCAACTTCAGGTCAGCACAAATTGACATCGCTGCTGTCCAGGAGCCCCATATCCTCCCCCACGAACAATCTGCATGGAATGAACAGTTTGGAGGCAACTCTTTCTGGACAAACCATACCGCCCTTATTGTTTTGAATCCCCGGGTTAAAACCCATTCTTTTTCACAATATCTAGGTGGCCGCCTCATACTGGCCAAACTCACCACTCCTGACTTCTCTTTCTTCGCTACAAGCATCTACCTGCCTAATGCAGGTCAGGAGCAAAACCGGCTTTTGGAAGAGCTCGTCCAACTCAATCTCCCACGGAATACAGTCCTCTTGGGAGATTTCAACAAAACCATAAGTCGCGTCCGTGACTCTTACCCCCTTCAGCAAAGGAACGCCCTGAATCAAGTTGCCTCCAGGATTTCCTTCGCCTGAGTGGCTTTATAGATGCGCTTCCACCCTCCGCGTCTGGCCTAGGTTGCATGACTAGATCCAGTATGATGGAGGAGCTTTCCAGTCAGCGTCATGCATAGATATGGCACTGATTGGCCCCCTGCTAATTGGCCGCGTCTCCTCTCCCATCTCTCGTGAAACCATATGAGTGATCACAGGTAACTCACCGTTGTCCTCACCACCACGCTTAGACCGTCGCTTAGGTTATGGCCTAGGGTTGCCCCAGCTCTTCTCAACAACCCCTTCACTAAGGAGAAGCTGTCTATGACCATCCGGGAGACTCTCACCTCCCCCCATCCCACCTGCTTGACCACAAGTCTAGATGGGCGGTGACCAAGGAGGGCATCACCCGCGTTGCTTACAACTGTGCCAAAGCCCAGATGACCGCAGCTCGCGCCAGAGTCAAAAGGGCGGAAGCCATAATCAGACATCTGGAGCGAAACTTCCAGCCTTTGCCCTCTCCCAGTTGGTTGGAAGACCGGGAAGCGGCGCAGGAAGCACTCCGCTTGGAGCTCACACTGCAGGAAGAACGGGGTAGCAAACTTTACAACATCTCGTTACTATGTTTAATGGGAACGCCCCACCCACTTCTTCTTTCAGAAACACAAAGCCCGGTCAACAGCGCAGGATATTACTGCACTGAAGATTGGCACTACAACCACTTCGGATAAGGAGGAAATCACGCAGGAACTACACCGCTTCTACTCCAGCCTCTTCCATGCCACCCAGGTGGACCCGTCGGACATCCAAGACTTCCTGTGGCGGGCTCCAGAGCCACCCATTCACCCACGGGCTGATGAGGCTCTACTGGCGCCTATTTCCATCCAGGAGGTGATGGAAACCCTTCTGAAATCCCCACTGCTTAAAGCTCTAGGCTCAGACGGAATACCCTTTGAGGTGTACCTTCTGGAACCTGTGGTGATAGCCAGAACCCTCCGCGACCTCTTCGCTGCACTTTTGGTGAATGGAGAGTTCCTCCCTGACTCCAGAGGATCAATCACAACCCTCATTTACAAGAAGTCAGACCGCGAGAACCTGGCGAACTGGCGCCCCATAGCGTTGATCAACACCGACCACAAGCTCTTCACAAAGCTTCTGGCCAACCGCATCACCAAATGGGTGTCACCTCGCCTCTCCCCATCCCAGCACGGTTTTATTCCGGGGAGGTCATTATGGGACAACTATAATGACCTTCACGTGACTTTGACTGCTAACTCTCGTAAGGTGAATGGCTTTGTGGCTCTCCTGGATATGGAGAAAGCATATGATCGGATGGCCTGGAAGTATATTGATGCTTCCCTGGCCCGCTTCCATTTACCCCCACAGCTAGGCGCTGGATATCAGCGCTCTATGACCAGCTCCACACCAGAGTCCTGGCGCTAATGGGTTTTACAGTGGCAGTACCAGTTGGAAAAGGTCTCCGGCAAGGGGACCCCCTGAGCCCTATCCTTTTTAAAATCACCCTCGACCCCCTCTTGGCCTCCTTACAGGACAAACTAACAGGGATTCTGGTCCCAGGTAAAGCCCCCAACCGCACCATGGCATTTGCAGATGACACCGCCATTGCATTTGGCTGCCCTGGGGATGTTGCCCTCACTGCTGTGACCATTGAGAGGTACACCAAGGCGTCCAACGCCATGGTCAACACCTCCAAGACAACAGTTGTACAGGTCGGCTCCCCCACCTTCCCCCCACCATTTGGTATTGAACCTGTGCGCGGTACCTTCCGTCACCTGGGAGTTCTCACCAACCAACAAGGAGTTGCGCTAAAAGACAATGAGGATTTGCTCCTCGCAGCAGTTAACTCCAGGATTGCCAGTTGGAACCGGCAGCACATCACCCCCCAGGGTCGAGCTCTGATGGCCAATGTGTTCCTCCTCTCCAAAGTCTGGTTCCTAGCGCACATCTGCCCATTCACAGATGCCTTTTAAACGCGGCTCAATGTACTCCACCACTGTTGGATCTGGGGCTCAAACCATCCACCAATGGCCCTCTTAACCATTGCCCAACCCTGCAATGAAGGGGGCCTAGGGCTTCTGGACACGCGATCCCACGCCACCACAACCTTTCTGAAGTTCCTATGGCCGATTGTCTGCTGGGACGCGATTCCCATGCCCCAATGGGCGCCCGCCCTCCGCCAGTCAGTGTCAGCAGCTCTGGGTCTTCCTAGAGCATCTCTGACCTCACTAGGGGAGTGGCTCACAAACAGCCCAGGCCATCGCCTGAAACCATCCTCATCCCCTACTGGAACCAGGCTCTCCTTGCCCTGAAACGAGTAGGCGCATGGATCCACCATGCCTTCCCATACAGAAGGGAAGGCCCTGGCCTCAGCCCCCGTCGCCATGCAATTGTGCACAATGGACAAGTTGTCACAACTCGCCTCAACCCCCAAGATCGTCCTCCCATCCGCCCAAGACTCCTTGAGCTCCTCCCTCCCTCCGTGAGATTCGACCTTAAGGAATTGTGGAAGGACGTCTATCACCCCATCCTGTCAGCAAAGGTGTCCAACAACTTATGGAGGGTGCTCCACTGTTCATACAGGACAGGGGACCGGACTGGCCCTACCTTCCAGCACCGAAGCTGCCCCTGCTGTGCGGAGCCTATTGACTCTACCTCCATCGTTTTTTCACCTGTCCAGGTGTCGCCGCATTTTGGCCAAAGGCCCACGCGCTCCTCCATGCTCAGCCCTGGTCTGGACACCATGTGCAAGACCTCATGTATGAGCAGACGTTGCCTGGTTGCCACCAACCCCTCCGTGTCCTTGCCTATGCTACAGCCATCTGGACCATCCATAACTCCTTCCTTCGTGCTGCCTTTGATCAGCAGGTGTGGACCCTTCCACACATGATCACCCACTTTCAGGTACACTTTGAGATGGCCCTGAAGGTCTGCACTATGTCGCCAACCCTCCCCCGCTCAGTTGTCACTGCAGCACAGCTCTGGCGCGCAAAACCCCTCCCTTACTTGATGCCTCCTCCCCCCCTTCCCTTGCCTCAGGCTCTTAGGAGCCCAGGCATAATTCAATAAACATCGATGAATCCCCCTCAGGATGGGACCATCTGGTACTAAAAAAATAGATACTGCTCCACGTGGAACTTTGGGCTTATGGAAATCAGCGACATCTATTAACGCCTCCTTGATGTCTTGAATGGTATGAAATAGCGTTTAACTGAGGTGATGTGCATCGCTAGCAGAGGGTAAGAAGCCACTCCAGTCAAAAAGGCGGCTATAGCATCATCCAAAGTCAACATTTTTGAGGTTAACAAAGTCTGTGCTTCCATATAGAATTGTTCCGCAAAGGCAACCACTGACTCTCCTTTTCGGATACTCATACGCATAAAAGCTTGCTTTTCCATACTTAAAGCCTGTTTTAAACCGAACATGTTTATGATGGCCTCTTTAACCTCAGGCCAAGTGCTAAGAGCATCCATGTGTGGGACCATCACCTCCTGTGCCATGCGGCCCAAACAGGAAAGTATATGTTTGGCCTTCTGACGATCTGTTGCCCCTTCCATAGCTGCTTCATAGATGTATAAAAATGAGGCAATGCTGCCTTCACCAGGGATAAACTTGTCTTTGAACGTCGGTTTGAATGAACTAAAATCACCCCTGGTAAGGGTATGAACAGCTGGAGCTTCTGTTTCCAGGGTTTCAGAGCAGTAGTTTAACTGGTCAAAGGTCCACAAAAGGCAATCATACTGGTCATGCATGGCTTCGAGCCAGGTTTCCATCTTGGTGGGGGCTTCTAGGAGCCCAGATTCACATAGTCTCAGTCAAGCTTTGATCCCTAATTTATGTGTTTCAAGCTCTTCCACTTGGCTCTCCATTGCATTGAATTGAAAATGGAGTTGTGACACCAGCGAGCTTAGGTTTAATTGAGCAGTTTCCACAGCTTCCACGCGGTTCTTCAGCTCTTCTTTCATTTGTTTATACCCTTCATCGTCACGAGGGTGTGAGCTTGGGCCTTGTACTCCATCCTTGATCTGCTCATACTTCCGCTCAACCTGCATTAATCAACTAAATACTTCCTTAAACAGCATAGGGCTTTCCAGCGAAGCTTTTACCACTTTTACTTCAATTTTGCATTTAGTCAGGCGACGTGCCAGATATTTGGTATTTTCAAACGAAGCTTTGAGAGCTAGCTCCTTTTCTAGCTGAACAACCTTGGCCGCAAGGGTGGCGGTGGTGCTAGATGGTTCAAGCAACAGACGACGTTCAAGCTCATCACACGCGAAAAGGCCTGAATTAACTGTTGCTCCACCACAGCCACACGCTGTTCATATTTCTCTTGAGGGATGGATTCAGGGACTGAAAAGTCCCGGTGCGTTTGCTCATTATGTTTTTCAAGTTCATTAGCAAACTTCTCCAACAATGAGCGGTCGCTAGCGGTGGAAGCGTTCAGTTCATCCCAGAATATCTTCATGGCCTCCTCAACATACTTTACAATCCCAGTGTCCACAGTAGTAAGTCAATCATGTAGCTGTATGATGAAGTTACGATTAGCTTCCACACCAGATCTAACTGCTCCAAGATGTTTGGAGGTCAGTTGATACAACTTATCATAAGCTAAATTCAGAGCTGCATGAGTATCTAGGTGTTAATGTAACTCTTCATGATGTCCAGCAAAGAGATGCATCATGTGTACCAAGGCAGGGTGAGCAAACTTGCGTACGTAGGTGGTCAGATTTGTAAGCTGACCATAGATCTCTGGGAGGACACTAGTCTCATAGAGAAACAAGTTGCGTTCCTCTACCAATGATGATTGTTCGTGAGATGCAATGTCACCAGGGTTAAGGATACCATGAGTAAGGTCTCTCACGGCTTCAGTAGCTGGCCAGGTGATGCGACGAGACTCAGGTAATAATATGCATTCAAATCGTTCTTTAAACATCAAAGCGGTAGGGCTGTCTATTCGATCATTGTCTTCAGTCCCTTCCCCAATTCACACCTAATCGGGTACACTCTTTATTGCTTTAATACTTTATCAAAGTATTCAAGGTGATACCCTGTATTGAGCACCAGTTTGTGGGATCCACTGACAGATTCCACAAATATTTTGTTAAAGTGAGAAACTTACTTTTTAAGTAAAAGTAATAAATAACGCTTTGTTAAAGTTTTTTATGTTTTTATTGTTTAAGCGGGGCAAGCCAAAAAAGGTCCTTTTTTGATACTAGTATTTCCTATTTAAACTAGTCAAAATCCTGAGACCATGGGTATTTGGGGCTAAAGTATTATAAAGCTGAGTCATCCAAATTAGGAAATATAGGCTTTCAGCCTATCAGATCAAAGATAAATATTTGAGGCAAAACTGACCCATGTGGTAACAATTTGATAAATTGTATCCAATCACCAGCGAGTAAAATCTTCTCACTCGGAGGTGGTCAGACTCATATGGTAATGATTTGTTAATTTGCACCCTATCATTGTCAAGTAAAATATTCTCACCTCAGAGGTGATCAGACCCGTGTGGTAGTGAATACCTCAAATTCGGCTAAGAAGTTGGAGCAATCCTAATATCAGTTCTTACCTTATTAAGCCAATTTTGGTTATAAACCATATTTTCCTAATAGTTAGGATTCTACCAAGAATCCGCCAAGGTCTTTTCGCCATTAGTACTCATATCATTGATAACCACAATATTATTTGAAGATTGGGCAGTTGATGGGCCAATCATGGTAGCAGATTTGGGGGCACTCGTACCTCCAACATTCTTTTCATATGTCAAGAAGGAGAATGTCTGAAAGTGAATGGATGGCGCACCACCCACAGATAACCTCCAAAAAGGGTACTCCACACTGCTGGTGACTATGCAATTGGGCTATGCGCCAGGGCAGATGGTCATTTGAGCAATCGGCCCAAGATGCTAACCAATTTCAAAGGGACATCAAAGCCCATAATTCTGCAATGATTACTCAATGAGCTGGGAATAGCATAACTGAATTGCCAATGAATATGCAACCAAGTCAATCAGAATAAGGTACAAATTGAAGCTGATAGAATATGGGGATCTGAACCCAAAACTGGGATGCAATCCGTCCACCCATCCACAAATCCTAAATGACTGGACCACCAAAGGCCACAACACCAACTACCTGACAAAGGAGTTGATTTTGAGCCTGAACTCCCATATGGTAATGGCCAAACAGCGTTCAGTAACCTGGCAGATCCTAAACTGGGCACTCAAATTGGGCAAGCCTAGCGGGCTGGACTACCAGCACAAAGAATGCCCCATATGCGCTGAACCAGAAGCAGACATAGCTTATCATTATTATGAATGCGCCATGTTCAAAAAATACTGGTCCATGATGCATGATATCCTATCAGGCAAACAATTGCCGCCAGGAATACATCCATTGCAGGATCTTTTCTTCACAAAAACACTGAGAACAGCTCTGATCCAACTATGAGCCTTCATTTACCATAGTTGTGTATGGGTAATTCACTGTGCGCTCATCGCCAAGATTCTGAGCAACGAGCGACTCCACCACAAAGGCTTGGTATTGAAGACCATTTGGATTATTCAAATCAGCTCTGTTGGGCCTCAAAATTTTCGCGCCTAATCCCCAGGTGTTATAAAGCTGCACGTTTGGCTTTCCCTGCTGGATTGCTCATCATACGCAATGAGGCAACTAATTGACTGAGAATTGAATGGCCTGTAAGCCTGCCAATGCTAGAACCATGGCTAGTGATGGCAATCACCGATCAGCAATGATTGGAGGTGCTAGAACTCTAGTAGCCCAAACCCCTGGTCCTTTTTACCTTAGGCCAAATCGCCCTTATTCCGCCCTCCCCTCTTACTTTCCCTTAAAATTTATTTTAAAATAAAGTGTGGAGTTTTTATAAAACAATGTATGATATGGACCCTCTACCACTGCCTCCCTGAGTCAATCCCATAGATGAACTTTGGGTGGGACAATTATGACTGTGTTGGCGTTGCGTACCAATGCCCTGAACCAAGATAGTGAATAGCAAGGCGGTCCATGGAGTTCCTGGCCTATCATACACTGCGCATTGAGGTTTTTTGGTTTTTATCCCCCTTTCCCATTTCTTTGATCCTTTTTAATTGGTGCAGTATTGTCTCAGGTCAGCCCACCTCAAATAAAAATTAAAAATTACTTGAAAAAGCACCCCATTGATTTTATAAATCTAAAAAAAAATCATCCAACTAATATCTGAAGCATTTACCAGATAACCCAAATTCTTTAGATTTAAAATCAGTCAATCAGTTTTCTTCTACAAACTTATCATCTTGTTTATAAAAAAGCTATAATTCCCCATCTCGATCCTATAAATTCAATATCAAGTTTAAAGTTTCTATGGTAAAAATTAGTAAATTGTGTGTGTTTTTTTATCAGAAATTGAGTTTACTGCATAGTTGTGCCCTATTAGGTTTGGTTGTTTTAGGACATTCCTCCAGGCGCCTAAAGTTGAGTGACGCATGTTGGGATAAAAATTATAGTGTATAAGGTCAACCTAATTGAAGGATAGGTGTTCAAATTTGCTAAGTGGGGCATGTATTTTTTCCTCATTTTGAAATTGGTTAAGAATCTAGTAACAGCTAAGAATCCTAGAGTTTAGTAAAATGCGAGTTAGCATTATATTAAAGTCATTAAAACGTTTACAAAGATATACATGGCACTATATAGTGGTAAAGTGAGGTAGGGCCATTTTAAAATGGGAGCTAAATATCGTAAGGTTTAGCATAAAAGGTACATATGGTAAGCTAAAATGTTTTGAAGTGGGAGTAAAAAATCAATTTCATGTGCAGGGTTATAGTACCAGAGGATAATTCTAACTTTATGCGTAGGTAATGCAATTAACAATTATGCATTAAGAACGCTTATTTTATATAATATTACTTTCAAAGCCAAAAATTTGGAAGCAATATCAAGTTTCAGATAGGTAATATATTCTCCTTTGAGTGTGTAAGTCCTATGGAACACCCCCTGCGCCTCAACTGTGAGGAGTTCCTATTTTGGACAGAGAAAGGGCCTAAGAATGTGACAATCCCTTTCATTTCCCAGGGCAACTTAGCCCACATGGTAGATGAGAGGTGGGTGACAACTTACCTGGCTGAAGATTGCTCCCTTGCCTCCCCTTTTCACCACCCATAAGTTGGTGCAGAAGGTTGGGGGTGTGTTTGGAGGTGACAATAGTAAGAAGCTACCACCAGCAGAAAGATGTGGTCATTGCTCCCCTCAATAATCTTAGGCCCCAATAGGGGTTTTGCTAATGTTGATATTTGATGCCCAGCATAACTGAGTCATTCACTAATGCTTGGGTTAACAACCCTGCCAATATGTTTTTCTTCTTCCAGAAAAGGTAAGTTTAACCTCAACAGGTTTGGGAGCAGTAAATCCCTTTAATATAAAATAGCGCCTCCCATATAAGGCCTAGATATGAATCAACCCAGTTGCCCACTGGATAAAGTGTCACTAATCCAACAAGCAGAATCACGCTGGGAGGAAAAATGGTGGCAAATTTAAGCCTAAGTCAGTTGCCCAGGATAAGACTGACACAGCATCATAAAGATTTGAAATACTACTATGTTGGATGTCAGGAAGTTGATATGACTGGATGATATGCTACCCATACTGGCAGATTGGAGGGTGAATTGAGACAAATCTCAAGATTTACATAAAAGGGTATATGAATTGTAATTGTCAAAATGATGACCATTCGGTGAATTAAAGGGAATTATGCTGAGATTCAATATGAACAAGAGCTTAAAGAAAAGGGAATAAGAATAGAAGATACCAAGCCAAGAAACCCGGCTTGGGAGACCAAGATATAAAGAGTCACATGGAGGATTGAAGTAGAGGTCTTTTTCCTGGGTAATTGAGTGATTGCATATAAGTCTGCAATTTATATTAAAAATAAAGGTCGAAATAAGGGGCAATAACTCCATATATAGTTTATTTAGTTTTATTAGAACTTTGGCGATCTTCATATCATCTGATTTAGTTGCTCAGTGGCTAATACCCTGTGCAAACTGACATGGCGGAATCAATCCTATACGCCAAGAATTAACAGTGGTGTTCACTACAGTGGGCCACTGGTCAACTGTAGTCTTTCAACAATAGGATACGATGATGAGCCCTCATTTTGTTCTGACATAATTTGATCAGATTCCATGCGCGGTATGCCGAAGAAGCATGGGAGGTACCTAACAATGAACCGATATTATTTACTGTGACTGAACTGGGGGACGATAAAGTTATGATCAATCTGCAATTAGAGAATTGACCTGAGCTGATGACCGACCAACAAGGATGCTCCACAAATGTGACTCCTCAGCAGCTGCAAAATATCATGGAGTGGCTGTTGCGCGGATATTGTCTATATGAAAATGAGGCTGGGGAGAACGCCCTGAGATTACTCTATAACCAACGAGACCAAGAAAATTGATACGCCCTGTACATGTCTTATTTTGGATGTGAGTACAACGGGGTTGGCTTGCCACCTTGGTACCCATGGAATTGAGGAATATATAGTCACTTATGTGCAACCATCAATTTGCCAGCTACTGCGTGTGCTGGCTCGCCACAATATAGAAATTGGAGATGTATTACAGTTCACCCAAGCACAGCAAAACAATACTTGCCTCCTGATTGACCACCTTGATTGTTCATTTTCAGAGGTACAAGGGGAGCTGTTACAGATGGACCATTGTGTTGGGGACGTCTGCCGTTGATTGGACATTTTGGTAACACAATTAAATTTAGAATTACCTCAATTAATAAGAGAACTTCTGGATCAGCGTGGCCTATTGGCAGACTGGATTCAGGACATAACGACATTGGGGAATAATACTGAGCACTTTATGATGGAGCTAGCCAAATGGGAGGAAGCTCTCAAAGATGTGATTGCTCAGCTTAAAAATAAGGACCTGATGGAACAGCAAGTGGTGGACCAAGTCAGCTCTTTATTAACTGTTTAAACAAACTTTGTATCAATTGGAGTACCCAGTAAATGCCAGATAATGCGCCTATCCTTTGGTCAACGTCTCCAAAATAATTCCAGATTATTTGGCAGGTTAAACAACTGGAAGTTGTTAGCCAGGCTGAGCGCTGACAAGCCTTCCCTCTTCCAATTGGTGAGATAAGAGAGTATGTGGACATGCAAGGGTGCCTTGATACCCTTCAACTGGCCAACAAAGAATTGGTATGGGAACAACCTCCCTCCTTAACCAAATAAATGATGCCAATCAACAAGCGAATAATGCTAGCTGGCAGCACACCCACCTGCAAAACATAATCAAAGATGTCCTCTTGCAGTTACAAGCCATGGTGCAGAAACTGAACGTTGAGAGGGAATTCTGACAGAGTTGCACCATCAGTATGAAATGCTGCAACAGGAATTCCAGGATGGATGGTGTAGATGCTATTTGGTTAAAGCGGAGCAGTTGATCAACAAATATTTTGTGGGGTATGCCAGAGCTGGGGGAAGTGAGGCAGTTAGTGGCAATTTGGGGGAAGAATGTTATGGATCAGCAAATGAATTTTCCTCAGGCATTACGATGGACCCCCCACATGACACCATCTCTTCTGATTCCTTTTCAATGAATTTTTGTGTCCATCTAGCCAGCTGTATGATAATGCACAAAGGGGTGGTTCCCATAGTCATTCCAAAAGTAATTCTCCTGCTCCTTGCGGCAGGAACCTGAAGCAAGGCAAAGTCATTAAAATTGAAAAATTACCTCTTTTCAGTCATGATGGGAATCAACATGGTTACTTTAAGCGTTTTGAATTCGCTGTGGAAGGGGCTATTAATCGACGGAAAGCAAAATGTTGATGTCCGCTCTAGATATGGAAAGCGCTGATCAAGTTACCTGCTATATTACAAATAGCTCAGTATCCTATGAAGAAGTTAAAGCGATTGTTCTCTGGCTGTTCAGGGGTGCTACCAAGGTGGCCCAATGGAAAGCTGACTTTATGCCTATACAGTTTCAATGAAATGAGACCCTGTTAAAAAATGCTGAGCGTTTTTTGGCAGAAGCACATGTCCTACTTGGAGCTAACATTTTATCCACCGAGGATGTTGGTATAGTGATGATGGCAGCTTTCAAACCACATTGGGAACTATATAATGCTATGTCTCACATGTTGGATGGAGATGCCAGACTAATCCAAATCATGAACACCTTATGTCAACTCTCTGCCACAATCAGCACCCCCAACGTAGCCCAAAAAACCTCCGCTGTCTCCACTATAAAATCTTTAGGATATGGGCCGCAGCGACAGGGTTATCAGCTGCTGGAACATATTCGTCCCTCATATGAGTCACTGGACCCCTTTTGGCCGATGTATGCTTCACCAGTTCATTCACGACCTTGGAACCATAATGCAACTTCCAAACTGGTCCTTCTGCCACAAGCTATATACGGGAACCTTTTATGAATACTGCTTCCAATGCAGATGAAGTGGGAATTATGCAGGTAACAGTTCTAAAAAACCACAAGTGTATGCAATACCAACTGATAAACTTGAGCAAATAAAGCTCAAGCTGAGTAGAGATAGGATGCTCTACCTCCGCTAAGTCCAATTCACTTGTCCCTAGCAATTCCCAAGCATCTTTTTGGTTAGATTTCAAACCTCAATCAGATGATTTGTTATACCAGCAGCTTTCATCATATGCCCCTGCTTCTGCTTCCAATAGTAAAAGTTCACCCCCAGAGCCCCAAGTTCCACCAGGACGTGCAGAAGCCATATGCGTGGCAGATCCTGGAACAGACTGTCACCTTCAACGCGGATCCCTCGACAAATGTCGCCTCCTTAGTAGGGGTTAATATAGCCATTCCAGTGGAGAAAATCGCTAGTGATTATCCTCAGGTCAGTAAGGGAATTCCTCCTTTTTGAGTAACACAAAGCACTTGGACGTACATTTAATAAATAATGATGGTTCTTCTTACTCAGAATGTACTTACTGTGACATTTTCGTTCAAAACACAATAATCCGTGCTATCATAGACATGGGAGCCCCTGTGAACATAGTCTCCACCCAGTTGGTGGCTAAACTTATGTTGAAACCGGATGTGGACCATCAAGTTTTATACGGGACTGCGGGAACACATAGCACTGTGTCTGAAGGAGCATATAACGCGTAGCCTTTAGGATTTGGGTCAGTCCAGGCGTCCACTCCGGCAGCGGTTTTGCCAAATAACAACTATGACATGTTAATTGGCATGGCATTTATGAGAAATTTGGTGTTGTAAAAATATGGCGGGGAAACTCTTACTATTTTTGGCCAACATATCCCCATATATTTATACTCTTTTTGGAATCCCAACGGATCTGGTCCGCTCTAGTCAAATCAATCTAGCATACAGCGACGGAGTGATTTCTGTTCATTATTGACAATTGAGGTGGTGGACCAGGACCCTCCCCAACCATATTTATGAGTACAAAGGGATCCCTCTTCAGGCAGCAAGCGCTTTAAGACTACCATCTGGACACCAGTTCATAGTAGGGACTGGCCTTGAAATTGATTTCCCTAAAGGACTTTATGGAGAAATTATTGCGCCTCACCAGCACTTGCAGCTTGAACCACATGTGGCTCCAGGGTTACTGCTACTTGGGAATGGGGAGTTGAAGTGCTGCTAGCGAACTTATAGAAGAAGACAATAACAATCCATTGGCACCAAGTGGTGGCTTACCTAAACTTAGTTCCTATAGAGAAAGTTCTCCATATTCATGATTTTGGCTCATGGGAGGATCTCAGACTACCAGCAAGCTCATTATTTGGTGTATTAACAGTAGTTCCAGAGGAAGCAGTTATGGGATTATTGGTGGAAGAGCAAGATAAGGCTGTGGCATTCTTTGAAAAGTATTGGGATATTTTTGCACATGACGATCATGATTTGGGGTGCACACAAGGGGTGGTACATCAGATAGAAATGGGGGATTACCCTCCCATTTAATCACGACCTATTAGATGTTCAAAAGTGATGGAAGAGGCTGTCTCCGATGAGGTGAATAACCTTATTGTGCAAGGAATGTTAGAGCTGTCAAACAGCCCATGGGCATCACCTGTGCTTATTGTAAAGAAAAAGGATGGCTTGAATTGAGTGGTTATTGACTATCGTAAACTCAATAACATAATGAAGAAGGATTACTACTCTCTTCCGCAGATTGATGAAGCATTAGACTGATTGGGTGGGGCAAATTATTTTTCCGCCATGGACCTGATCTTGAGGTAACGGCAGATCGAATTGCCATCAGTGGAATGGGAGAAATGTGCGATCATCACATTGAGAGGGTTGTTCCTGCTGACTTACATGCCACAAGGGTTGTGTAACGCCCCAGCTACGTTTCAGCATACCATGGATATAAAACTTAAGTGATTTAAAGATGTCCTGCATCTTAGTTTACCTTGATACTATAAATGTGTTCTCACGGACGTTTACAGAGCTCCTTGCCCACTTGGAACAAGAGTTTCAGAGCCTCACTGCTTCTAATATCAAAATTAAGCCTCGGAAGTGCCATTTTTTGAAAAGAATAATTAGAATACCTTGGGTTCATCATGGATTCAAATGGGCTTAAACTGCAGCCATCTAAAATGGAAGTGATAAGCAAGATGACTCGCCCAGGTATTAAGCGGGACATTCAGGTGTTTCTGGGGATGATCAGGTATTAATGACAGTTCATATTCAATTGAAGTTGCATCAGGGCCCCACTTTTCGAGTTGCTAAAGAAAAACGCTTCCTTTGATTGGATGGAACGATGCCAGAATGCTTTTGATGTGTTGCAAACTGCATTAGCAAGTGCACCCATTTTACAATATCCCAACTTCAACAAAAATTCATAGTGCAAATGAACGCATCCCTCGCTGCTATAGGGGCAGTATTAAACAAGAAGTATGATGACGGTGTGGAGCATCCTGTTGCATTCTGTAGTTAAAGCTTGAACTGTCATGAACGAAACTACACCATAACTGAGCAGGAGTGTTTAGCGGTGATCTATGCTTACAAACAGTTTTGGGTATATTTGCATGAGGTAAGATTCCAAGTAGTATGGGTAACGCTTCCTTGCGCTGGCTACAGAATCTGCATGAACCAGAAGGACGGCTCACACGTTGGGCTCTGAAGCTCCAAGCATATGATTTTGAGATTATACAGCGCCCAGGAGCAAAACATCAAAGCGCGGATTGTCTTTCTCAGCTGCCAATGGTCACTATCACAGCAGATTTAGCTGACCTAATGTATGAGAAGATGGTGGCAAACAGATACCAGGATGAGCTGCTGCAGGTGATCAAGGTACTAGATGGACTCAGGGAGAATACTTTCTTATATGGGTGAGAACTATATAAGCAGATCGGAGACTTGATGCTGAGTTTCTCTAAACTTTTGGCTAGACCCTCGATTATTATTAATGCTCATTAGGCTGTAGGACATGGAGGATTGTGGAAAACGCTGGAGTTTTTGTGACCCTGATACTACTGGGAGAGCATGCATTACAACATATTGGAATTGGTTAGTTGTTTCCATCAGTGTCAAGTGGAAAGGCTTTTCCACAAGAAAACCACATATCAGCTAGTTAAACCCCAGTTCACCTGGCACACCGTTTTCATTGATGTAGTGGGACCTCTGCTGACTAGCGCCAATTAATCCAAGTATATAATTATTGCCATCAATCATTTGACCTGATGGGTGGAGGGCAGGGCTATTAGCAAATTGGGTGCGGTTACCACTGCCAAGTTTATTATGGAGTGTGTTATACAGCAACATGGCTGCCCACAGTTCATTATGACGCACAATGGAACCAACTTCACTTCACATATCCTGCCAAAGTTGAATGAGTTGATGGTGATCCGCGGGGTTTTGACCACCCTCTATCATCTGGAATCAAATGGGATGGTGGAGCGGGTCAACGGAACCCTAGTGAACATACTCCACAAATTGGTAAAGGATTGGCCCTCAGAATAGAGTGCCCTTCTACATACCTCTGTTTTTGCATATAATATCAGTTATCATTCATCCACTGGTAAGAGCCCATTTCAACTGCTATATGGTCAACATGTGTCTCTGCCGCCTTGCTTTTTTAATGTGTAGAGGACACTGGTGGTGTGGATCCCCATCAATACTTGAATTTCTTATGGATACATTGATCAAGCTGAAAATGGAAGCCTACTCCACCAGTTTGGCTAAGAAGATTCGCGATCAGGCAGCTGATCAGAAGAGATGGAGTGGACTTCCATTGTTTGCTGAAGGGGACCATATTTTATTTCCGCGACCAGCACAGATTTGGGTGGAAAAACAAGCTCTCCAACATCTGAGCTGGCCTGTTTGAGATAATCGAGAAGATCAGCATGAATGTCTACACTATCAAGGAACCCGCTGGGGTCAGATTAGCAACTGAGTTCATGTGAAGTTCCTCCGAGCATATAAACAGTAAGAGCATATCGTTCAGTCAAAGGGGGGGGTAATGTTGGGAAGTTGATATGACTAGACAATATGCTACCCATACCAGTGGATCAGAGGGGGAATTGAGATGAATCTTGAGATTTATGGAAAAGGGTATACAAATTATAATCAATCAAAATAATGACCATTCATCCCCCCTTGGGTTGGGACCATCTAGTACTAAAAAAAATAATGACCATTCGGCAAACTGAGGGAAATTATGCTAAAATTTGATATGAACAAGAGCTTCTAGAAAAGAAAAACAAATATAAGACTACCAAGCTCAGGATGCATCCAGCTTTGGAGACCAAGATATTAAGAGTCACATGAAGGATTGAAGGAGAGGTCTTCTTCCTGGGTAATTGAGTGATTGCAGATAAATCTGCAATTTATTTTAAAAATAAAGGTCGAAATAATGGGCGATAGCTCCATATATAGTTTATTGAGTTTTATTTGAAAGTTGGCGATCTTCATATCATCCGATTTGGTTGCTCAGTGGCTAATACCTTGTGCAAACTGACTCGGCGGAATCAAGCCTATATGCTGAGCATTAACACTGGAATCAAATGTGATTGTAAGATATCAGGATATTGGACATGATAAGAATATTGACTGGTCAACTTCAACAATCAAACCAGCCCCTAGACCTGAGAAGGGGGTAAAGGGGTTAACTCAACAAATCACTTGAATAAATTTCTAGTTGGTATGGCTCAAAAACCTTAGGAAAACTCCATTTTATTAAATTGAGCCCAAGTTATCTGAGATAAGATCCTTCCTAATTGAAATAAAAGAGCATCAGAAATTCAGGTAACTGATACTCATGAAGCCACTCAAGTCAGTAAATTAAGACAAACCTTAAAAAGGTAAGAATCAAGAATCTTCCCAGTGATCAACATAAGTGATACAAGTCTCATTTGACTAGGCAAATTCAATAATTTTTTCAAACTATCAAAAATATGCTACATTCAAGGAAGTGTACATGATTCTCTCATTTATTGAGATGTGGTTGGGAATGCCCCACCACACTTCCAGGGAACTACCCACTAGCAACAGGGGAAACAGGGAACCACTGAGTAGGCCAGTGCCCAAGGTCCCAGGGAGAGGGTATACAAAAGTGAATATATTCACAAATAAACTAAAAATGACAGCACCTGTCAGACCCCAGGTGGTGTCCAACACCAATTGGAGAACCGTTTCCAAGCTCTTTTGGCCTTTGATATGCAAAGTTCCTGATTCCACCAAAATTAGAATGATATTTGATAATAACTGGGAAAGCATGTAATGATCTATACTATTTGAGAACTCCTCCATGAGGTAGGCAAAAAAGTTAAACGTTATATTCATACCAAATAAAACAAAAGGTGATTTATTATAACCAAGTTGACCTTCAAAGAAGGTTGGTCTAAGAAAATTATTAAACACTTGGGGGAATCAGTATCCATCAAGCGAGGTACTGTACTCAAGTAAACCAATAACAAAACATGCCATCAACCGTCATACTGTAGCTTGAGTAAGCTTGAACTTGGGTGATTGGATGAAGGAGAATCTTCCCAGATTTAGTGTGATTATAAATATAACAGGTCTCAGGAAGATACCCCAGTGGTAGAGCTTAAACTCAATGAACATTGCCTCCCAAGTTCAATTCTAGTACATGAACTTTGGTTAGGTGATGACTATGATTGTGTTGGCGTTGTGCACCAATGCATGAACCAGATAGCAAATAGCAAGGAAGTCTATGGAGTTCCTGGCCTATTATACGCCGCACATGGAGTTTTCCAGGTTTTATCCACCTATCCCATTAATTTGATTTTCCTTTAATTGGTGTAGTATTGTACCCAGATTGTTTCACCTTGAATAAAATTTAAAATTTAAAATAAATCTAATGAGTCTCAAAGCTCCAGTCTTCACCCAAACGCAAAATACATCTTAATTTTCAAAAAGCTGGTGCATTTTAATGCCATATGTAATGCTCATCTGACCAGCATGCGCACCCCCATAACCAGCTTGGGCATATCTTGCCTTTACCCATCTTTAGCCCAGGGTGTGCTTCAGGTCAGGCTAGACATCCAACTTTGTTCTCTTGGCCTCATCACGCCAAGCCTTATCTTTACAATCTGTCTCCTCAGTAATGTCACTTAACCATGATACTACAAATGCATTATTACATCTGGATTGCATTCCTGACCAAGATTATTCCTTATGAATTCCCCTCATCATTATTTTTATAAATCTTTCCCTTTTGGGGCGTATATTACTAAATGCGACATATAAAACCCCCTGTTCTATACTATAATAGAGCTACGTCATTAATTTTATATTTCATTTGGGTACTTGAATTCAATAAGTACATTACACCCTACTTACCACAGGATGGATACTCTAGCAGACAGAATATAAGTGTTGACCTGGCACCCTTTTATGTAAAAAATAAATTTGTCATGCGTCTTAGATGGCTAAAAGTATTAACTGTCAGGCTTCTTGGGCATAGCACCATTGAGCTTAAAATCGGAAGAATAACAGGCTGGTGCTCACTACAGGGGCTCAGCTGACACTTAAAGGTACCTGAAACTATTCAATTGCACCATGGAAGATAACTTAATTGATAGTGTCACCCTCTGGGTACACAATGGAAATGGTGAAGAAGATGACCATATAGAAGTACGCCCATTGTCACATTTGAAAAAGCTCAAGAAATCCTATGGCAATTCCAGAATCTCATCCTATTAACATTAATTTCCAATGGATAAAAGTTGAGAATTACTTTGTGGAGTCATTATTACAGGAGAAAGAGCCAGCCATGAAAGGGCATCCACTATGGACAGGACTCTCATAAATCACATGAATCCGGTGCTCTCCCAGAGAGCTATGAATCAAATGTGCATCTATATCTTTATATCCTGTGATTCATACACCCTGCACTCTATAATATCATGCATTTACTAGGAGTCCATAACAAGGAACTTACCCATCATATCAATACCCAAGGGGCATACTGATGGTCTATGAGCAGGTATATAATTTAGCATCACAAAGTATAGGAGACATCTGCTATTTGATTAAAATGAATTGTTCCTACATTATTCAACTCCATAATCAAATGAGGTCTATTGATTATGATGTTATTAATTATGTGAAGGAAGCTAAGATGCTCCTTAAAGTGTATATATCATAGTTAAATGAAACCCTTAGCAGTTACTTGATGCTTTTGCTGAAGAGCCCTGAAGACAAGATATCAAAGCCATGGGAGATAACTGCTCAATCTTCTACTAGATGATAACAGGAGGAGGAACAAATATCTCTTTAAGGCACATTTAGAGCAAGCTTTATATAAAATTGATGATCTGGATGCCCAACGAACCTGTGAGACTTCATAAGTTACTCATAGTATCATTTCCAGAGTGGCCCATGTTGAACAGGATCTTGCAAATTGTGCGACTCTTGCATCTATTTTTTCCATTACTAATCAACTCAAAAAATTGGAGAATGACACAGGAAGAAAAGCCCCCAGTTGAGAGGATATCAACCAAGTTTATATTCACCTCAACACAGCTGAGAAAATCTGGAATACTCTTACAGAAGAGTTGAAAGCTAAGACTGACAAGCCACCTCTGTGCATCAGATGAAAATAGAAAAAAGGAGGACTTGAATAAAAACATTGGAGTATTTGGATGAGAACAAGCTTTTGAAAACATACCGTTGTATACTCGCCAACAAATTTACAATCTGAACATCCACGTCAAAAACTTGTGGAATGATAAAGTTGTTCTCAAATGAATAATTAACTTTCTGGAGGTTATTTCACGACTTATCCTAAAGGAAATGGAACATTATAATAACTCTATACAAGATAAAACTTGCTGACTCTCTTCACAAGCTTAAAAGAGCAACACACATACCAAAACTACCAAATTTTAGCTTAGCAGAGTACAATTTGTTACAAGATTATAGCTGTTAGATTCTGAGGATCGCTCAATTGATTAATTTGATCATGCATGCTTAATTGGATTGAAGTTCAGCTGAATGATTCTCAATTTTGCCTATGGCTTATGGTAATTAGACCGTTCATAAAGTAACTAGGCTTTGTCAGACATTATCCCTAACAGCTGAAAAAATAAGAATTTTTATCCAAAATCAGCCAAAAAAGGAAATGTCAGCCATTTGCAAGTTTGCAATACTAAATTAAAGGATTTAGATAATAATAACGATCTCATTGACCAAAAGTCCCTGGTTGATTCTCAGTAAAACCCCGCAAATCAGGGTAACACAATTTCAAATGCTACAAGGGCAATAAACCAAAATTTGGGCACTCAGATTACTCTGACCATGTGGCAGACCATGGGGCATCCCATTGGATGGTACTCCTCCAACCAAACTAGGTCCATTCAAGCACCAATGCGGGAACCACCCTTTTTTATATGCATGGCAGGGGTCCCCCAAGGTGCAATAATTTTAGCTAATGGGTATTGGCTAAAGTATATTAAATTTTTACCACACGGGTATGTTTTACCTGCCTCTAATTCTCCATCTGTTGTTCAGCTAAATTGAAGTGAGTTTTCCGAGCTTCAATAGGCTGAACTCGCATATTACCTTATTAGGACTGTAACAAGCCATCCTGAACTCGCCATGCATTCCCTTTGACCCTTGATACCATTTAAATAGAAAATGGTTGGCTATTGGGGGATCATTTTCTTTTCTTACTCAACGCTGCTAATAAAGAGGCATAAAGACTAAGTTTTATAGTAGTGCTTTTTTAATTTTAATAAAAACTTTGTGGAAACTCAGTAATGTTTGTACCAACAAGCAGAATTGATCTGGGTTTCTACATATGTATTCAAAAACCTGACTCTTCTGGTCAATATTGGGCTCAAATTTCCCTTCATAATTGGGAACGTTTTCTAAGGCAGGCAAAGTTACAAGCTGTGGATTCTAAGATTCCAGCATTTTAAAACTCTTCAAAATAGACTTCAGATTAAAAACCAGTAAAAATATTAAATAAAATAGATCTTTATTTAAAATATTATTTGATGATTATCCATTAGGCCAGGCACTGGTATTTATACCTTTAGGGCAGCTCCAGGCCATAGTTTGAGCACACAATTTCCACAGATTATTTTCCACCTCAGGAACTTTTCTTTCTCGTTGCAAACACTTTTGCAACCCATTCAATTCAAGACTAAATCTAGTTTGATAATCTCATAGAGGGGATTAGTCTGCACCCATGTCTGGGAGCAGTTGGGCAAGCAAGGCAAGAGGAGCAGGCGGAAGGCCCGCGGCCTCTAACGTTCAAAAACGCCCTGGAGAATCTGGCGGAATAAAAAAAATCTAAAAAAACTGGCGGTCACAATTTCCCCAGAGATACTGCGTGGCAAGCATGATGCAACCAGTATATCAACACGCCACATTCCCAGTCACTTTCGTCGGTGGAATTCGGAGTCTGTGTGTATCTGGACATCCAAAAAACGGCCCTATGGGAAAAATTTTGTGAAGATGTACACAAAATTTTCCTGACCGCGGTGTATGTTGCACCTCACTCCATGTCACGCGGTTGGCTGGACCTAGGTTTTGAAAGCAAAATAGCAGCAGATGAGGCTGCAGCGGTGCGCATAGTGGTCGACCTCCCCAAAGGGCAATGTGTCATGGAAACTAAACGCACCAGATGGACAAAATCAAACCAAATTTTCCTCACGTTTGACTTTTTGCCTACTACAGTAAAACGTGACATTTTGGAGCAACACCTGAAAGATGGTCTCGCCATATATGGCGAAATACAATATTTCAAAATGCAACGTTTCACGCTGATGCCACACCTGTGCACCGGCAAAGCTATCGCAGTTCTGACCCCAACTGAGGAGATCGCGAAGGACCTAACCCAGATCCCACACTCCACCTTTATTGATATCGCAGGGCACACCACCCACCCATTCCGGGTAACCGTGGACAGCGAGCCCCCCATTTGCACCCACTGTGATGCGTTTGGCCATAAGGCGCACGCATGCCCCATCAAAGAGGGCGTTACATTCCAAGAGCACCCCTTGGCAGCCATGGCCAGCGGAGAGGTGCACTACAAACCAACTGCAAGCACCAAGGAGGCTTTCCCGTGGGGAGCACAAGGCTGCTACCTATTGGTAAAGCCCATCTCCCCACAGGAGCGGAAGAAGGCCAAGCAGGCCCATAGGACCGCGGCCAAGGAAGCGGCCAAGGCCACCACCACCATCCCACACTCACAACGCCAGGAGGACATGGAGACCTTCGTGGCAGAAGCAACTTGGGAATCCATCACCCAATCAGAATGGGAGGCCCATGCCAAACGGGCCACTCAATCCGAGGATCTGATAGGAGATTCAATCTCACCCAATCGCTGCACCCAAGCCCCAGTTGAAACTGACTTGGGACCTATCCCAACTGAAAAATTTTTTTGCCCCACTCAACGGTGCACCAAACTTATCCGCACCGCAAAAAATTCATCCGACTTTGGGAAAACAAAAAGCGAAGGCCAAAGCCAATGCGACTCTTTCCACAAAAATCAACAAAAACCCCAATAGTGTTGCTGCTAATACCTGCACTGCTGTGAAAGCCCGTGGGGACCTGGAAGAGGCTGGTGGGCCTGGGGGCCCACCCCCTTGCACCTAAGGTGCGATGGGGGAACCTTCACTCTAGGGATGCTGAATATCGCCAGACTCAAGGCCTCCCTGTCCCAGGCTAGGAAACTGAGTTTTTTACAAAACAATTTACCCGTGGATATCCTGGCCATCCAGGAAACCCACTGTCCATGAGGTTCCGAGGAAGCTTGGAAAACAATGCTCCTACCATCCCTATCCTTTTGGTCAAAGCACTGTGGGGTGCTAATTCAGAAAAACAATTTTTCAAATTTACATCTTCAGAAACATTCCTAAATGGCTGAGTGCTCGTTGTCACCTTCTCATGGGCCAATATTGCACACACAATTGTCAACATTTATGCCCCAAATGGTGCATAAGAGCGTCAGGAATTTTTCTCGTCAGTCAAATCCCTCCCGCTACCCCCAATTCTTTCCTTATTGGTGACATGAACTGTTGGCTAACCTCACCAACGGACTGGTGGCTACCCTCACCCCATGCCCCACAAAGTCACATAGAACTACGCATTCTAAAAGCCACCCTTGGGTTAATGGATGCGCTGCCATGACATGCCCCACTGCTCAAAAACATGACGCGTCCCCACGTCCACAATGGCCAATTAAGGTCCATGACCCACATTGACCTTATTCTAGCGCCGGCGAAATTCCAACCCCACATCTCCCACTTCAAAACAACGAAAATGAAATTCTCTGACCACTGACTGGTCTCGATAACATACCACTTACCCGTCACAGTTGCAAAGGCCCCACATTGGTGCAAAATCCACCCCCCAGAGCTCGCGTCGCCAGGATTTTCCACGTGGGTGGAAGAGGCAACTTTACCAAAATTATTTTGTTGCACCGTTTTGCGCGGACCCCATTTTCACATGGGCAACTTTCAAAGAAGACACCATCCGCCACTATCGCCATCTCTCATCCAGATGCTCACGAGCCACATTGGTGGTTATATCGCGCGCACTGGCGGAATTGGCCCACTTGGAGTCCAACATTCCAGCCTCAGGATATAGCCCTGCATGGGGACAGAAGTGGGCAGAGGCAGCAGCCCACCTCAACGCACTTGAAAGGCAACACAAACATTGGGTTTGTGTCCAATACAGGGCCACACGCATCACTAAAGGTGACAAGTGCACCACATACTTCTTCAAAAAAATTTTTGCACCACGCCAGAGCGTGGCCTGCACACAGGTGCGAAGATCGGATAATTCTATTGTGGACACACTGGCTGAAGTGGCAATCAAAATGCAAAGATATTACTCCAAGTTATACTGAGCTGAACCAATTCAGCCGGCCAAAATGGCGGAATTTCTCGACAGAGCTCATATCCACACCATTTTCCAATACCCAGAAATAATGAATTTAATTACTCTGAACGAATTATGGATTACCATTCGCGGTGCGCCAAACTGAAAATGCCCAGGCCCAGATGGCATTCCATATGAGTTCTACAAAAATTTTTTTAAATATATATCCCCATTGCTGCTAGCCTCACTCAACCAAAGCCTGTTGGAAATGCGCCTCCTACCAGGAGGACATGAGGCCTTTACAGTCACACTCTTCAAGAAAGGGGATAGGCTAGACTTAGCCAACTGGTGCCCCATTTCTCTAACAAACACAGACACCAAAATTATAACAAAAATCATGGCTAACCGTTTAGGGACTGTAGCATCTGCCACCATCTCCCCAGAACAATTTGGTTTCATCCCCAGAAGGTCGATTTGGGATAACGTGCACTCTGTGGCTAATGTGTGTCAGTCCACAGCCTCTGGGGCACTTGTATTCTTGGACCAACAAAAGGCCTATGATAGAGTAAACTGGGAATACCTTAGGGCCTGCCTCCAAAAATTTCGCCTACCTCCCCGCTTCATTAACTGGGTGATGCTGCTCACGGAGTCTGCAACAATGGCAGTGCGCGGCTTAGGTTTCCTAACGGAAGTAGTCCATCCTCAAAGGGGTCTGCGACAAGGGGACCCCCTGAGCCCACTCTTATACAACTTCAGCCTTGACCCACTTCTGCGAAATGTGAATGCCCAACTCACTGGGGTCCATGTGCCAGGCCAAACCCCAGTCAGATGATGGCATTTGCAGATGATTGCGTGGTGGGGGTGTCTAATAATAAAGATGCATGCACGCTTGAAGCCCTCATCCAGGAATATTCCCAGGTAAGCAACGCGGCACTGAACGCCTCCAAAACCGAAATCATCCTCCTTGGTCAGTTTCAGAACTGCTGGGCCCCAGCAAGTAGTTCCCAACCCGGCCCATCTGCTCGCCCACGTCCACGCCTTACCAACTCAAAACACACCGCTCCACTGGTGCTCCCCTTTGTGCCACGACCTACCATAGGACCGGTACGCCATCTGGGCGTGTGGTTGGAGGCAGGTGGATACGCGTCAGCAGTAATGGAGTGCCATATACTGGACAACGTGACGAAGCGAATCGCCTCTCTCAGAGCCCACCCTACTACCCATACTGGCAGGGTTATTCTTGCCAACTCTATGCTCCTATCCAAAGTCTGGTTCGGAGCCCACGCCATCCCCTTCTCCCCAAGCTTCTTCAAATCCCTGTATGCTTTGCTACAAGGTTGGCTTTGGTCAGGCCGCCCTCCACCAGTACGGCTAGAGGTCATGTTTGGCCCTCATCATCATGGTGGCATGGGCCTACTTGACTTCAAAGCCCATGCCGCCAAGATCCTGGGCACCTGGATTGCGGCCGTCACTGCTCCTACACTCCCATCCCAACACTGGTCCCGCGCAGCCCACTCCAACTTCTCCTGAGCCTTGGGCCTCAACAATCCATCAAACCCCCACTCCCTGATGAAATACCTCGCATCACACACATCAGCCACAGGTCCTCACGGGACCAAAACCCACTACAAACGAATCCTACTCTCCATGCAAAGCGCAGAGTGGAGAATTCGTATTAGTGGACATACAACCCGAAGAGGCCGCCCCTCTCCTCAGTTCACACAAGAGGTACAGGGGCTACCCATCCATGATGGCGTGATCCCCATTCGACCCCAAGTCCTATCTAGGGTGGACTACCTGGACATGATGGACATCCCTCTATTTCACTGAGACCCAAAAGACTATCTGGAAATATGCACACCATCCTCTGTTGCAGCCTCAAGTCCGCTCCCATGTGTGGCGCTGCCTGAGGCGGGTGTATCATACAGCTGAGCGCTCTAATGCTTTACACTCATCCTGTGTCGTGTGTGGCCAGTATGGAACGCTGTTTCACCGCCTGGAGAAGTGCCCCACCTCTAAAGTAATATGGCGCGAAGTTTAACGTCTGCTAGGCCAGGATCAAACACATCCCTTCAGTCTGTCAAGAGATATGTTTGCTTCATCAATGGCCTCCCCCCTCCCACCCTCCCTCTGTGCTCTGGTGGTTGCAATCGCCATGTGGACTATCCACACGATTGTCTTGGATGCCATCGCTGGATCCACCCCCACCCTCCCTAAAGCTGTCCACAGATTTCGGTCTCATTTGGTGGATCACTTTCAAGCGTGGATGTTTGGATATCTCCCACCGTGTCGCTGACAGCTGGTCTCCTCCTGGTTCCCAGTCTGGTTCATCAAATCAGACCCCTTCCTCCACACGTGCTCAATAGTGGCTACGCCCCCTACACACGTTCCCTCCCCTTCCCATAAGTGGCGTTCCCGCTGGCAACAAGAGATAGCATCGCTTCTCTGGGGTGCCTCCCCTGGTACTAAGTTTTGTCTCGTCTGAGTAATATTCAGAAGTGTCCGTCCCATGGTTGGCCTTCCCCGCAATAAATTGAAATTTTCCACCTCAGTTCAGCCCTAAACTGATACAACTAAGACCTATTGCTAGGTTTATTGGTTGAAAATTACTCTCAAAATTGGGAGGATTCAGGGACAAAAACTGCAATAAAAACGTGCAAAATGGTCCATTGATTCTCTCAATTTGAGTTTCATCATATTACTTATAAAATATATCTGTAAATTTTGGCTTTGATTAAAGTAAATGATGTACCCCTAATTAGGACATCGGCAGGCCTCTCTTGATAGCACTAGGTACTTCCATTTGGGAGGTCCATGTGCATGTGCTATTGTGCCAACTACAAGGCTTGACATACAAATTAAGCCCTAAAGTGGGAAAAACTTACATCTTTTACATCTATTTGTCCATGGTATATTTAGACGTTATCTTTGGGTTGATCCTCAAATGATTTCTTATGTTGAATATTTGATATTGTTCCCAATTAGTCAGGACCAATTGGCAAGTTTTGTTGCATGTATAATTGGCTTAAAATGTGCGAGGATATTCAGACTGATCTTTTGATAAAATAATTGGTTTAGATCAACATTGAGATAATTGGCCCAATCCATATAATAGCAATTGGCTTTTAGTTAAGAATTAAAGTATTGGCTTGAGTTTTGCGAGGATAATTGGCAAGATATGTTGGTTGTCAAAGGGTTTATTTTTGGTTCAACCATCAGAATCTGACAATAGCCAATAAAATTAAGCTCACTTCAAAGAACAAGTTTATATTTGGAGCAGGAAGCTTTACATCTTTCCTCTAATCTATGAAACCACAATGGATGGTGCAACTGATCATTAAAAGGTTAAGCACATTTTATCTTGTTTAAGCCATATGGCTCAAGAGGCTATGTACCTTATGTTGGATTTTAGGCTTTTAAGATGCTCGTTAGTGAATTTTGAACCTAAATTCCAACAAAGTTTCCACAGGAGAAGTAAATTCTCTATTGACAGATATTTGTTTCAGGGGATAATTTTGCACAACTTTTTTAAAAAGAATAAAACACTAGTAATAATAAAAGTTGGGTTTTTATTAATTTTATTAGTTGTGGCGAGGGGGTAAAAAGCATACCCCATTTCAATCTCACTGCTTAGTATTTAATTGTGTTGAGGCTCAAAGTTTGGATTGGCTAGGAATATCTAAATCAGGAATATTAAGATTGACTCATTGGAGCTCTTGAGTCATTCTTTGATTCAATGAAACGACTGATAGAGGGTCAATATGGGGTAGAGCTAGTCCGTTTGGCAAAGATTTAATATTTACCCAATCAATGGGTGATAAAATATCTTCACCTTGTGTGACCCCCCACCCCTATAAAAGGGGGTGGTCTCCAACTAAGTGTTTGTTCTGAATTGTTGAGGGGCCAGGAGGAGCCTTGACATAAGTTTCCATATTAGGCTGCAGTTTAAGATCGAACTGATTTAAAAGAGCTGGACGATTTGGCTGAGTTTTATTGAGAATAGAATTGCCCCTATTTGAATGGTTCCACCGAAGATTGGCCTGAGTCTTTTGGCCAATTTCATCATTATTATAAACTTAAGCACTCTTATTATAATATCAGATTTGTAATTGTCCAACATCACCACTTTTAAGAGTGTTAGGGGAGAATAAGGCTGCAAGAACTGGCAATGAACTAGTTTAACAGTTACTCCTGTGTCAATGGATTTGATTTGATACTCATCCCCTTGCTTTTTAAAAGACTACAAAAGGTCATTCCAAATTAAACACAAGCTTCTCCTTTCTAGGAGTGATCCAATTATGATATTAAAGGACCAAGTCAGATACTTGGAAGGAAGGTAGAGGGGGCTGGAACTAATTGGCGGCTTGACTCTCTTTTGTGACAGTTTTGGCCAGATTAGACATAGCCTCTGATTGTAACTGAATGATGTGCTAAGCCAACTTCTTCGTGGCTTGCTCAAGGTCAGTCATATCAGTGAAAATTTCTTTTGCTAATAATGCTGGCACTCCAGATTCCCATCCATACATCACACAGAATGGAGACATTTTAAGGATTTGGTGGTAGCTGATATGGTAGGCCATGAGGGCACTTATTAAGTACAGATCTCAGTGAAGGGGGTCTGAAGTGGCCATTTCCGTAATATAGAGCTCAGGGTCCCATTGGTTCTTTCCACGGTATCATTGGTCAAGGGGTTATAGGTGGCAGAAAAAAGCTGTTGCGTGCCAATGGAGTTAGCGAGGAACTTCACCACTTGGGAGGTAAAATTTTCACCATTATCACAGAGCAAAACTTGGGGCAACCATTCTGAGTGAAGATATACTGATGGAGGAAAGTGGCAGTGGCTTTGGCCGTCTGAGCTGGAAAAGCCACAGCCTCAACCCATTTGGTAAAGTGATCAATCCCTACCAGGATATATCAATTTCCACCCATAGTTTGGGTTAGAGGGCCTGCCACATCTAGGCTTATTGTATGGAAGAGCTGTTACAGAGCTCATAGTTTATAGATACCTGGTTTTGAAGCTGGATTGTTTTTTACATTTCAAACAGGCATCCAGAACTTCAATGAAGGTTTCCATGACTATCTCCCATTAGTAGCGTTATTTCTACCACTCATAGGCTTTCCGCATTCCACTTATGCCCTAGGATGGCATGAGACACTATAATGACATGTAATTGCTCAGATGATCGGAGGTAAGGTAATCAGTTCACCTCTATTTCTTGTATAGTTTCACATTATCCACCTTAGTGTTATGGGAGTGTCAAGCTTGCATCTTTTGGACGGGCTCATTCTCAAACTCCCTAAGCATCAGGGGTCATTAGGAGGTCATTTAGCCTCTCCGCTTCACTATTATCTAAGAGAAGGATGGGCAGTTAAGTCAACCCATTGACATTCATGTGGCTTATCCTGGATCAATGATCAATGTTCATATCATAGTTCTGGAGCTTCAAAGCCCAGCATGTCAACCGCTTAGTGGTATCTTTCATATTCTGTAACCACTTTAAAGAGTCGTGGTCAATAACCACTTTAAATGAGGTCACATATAAGTAAGGGCGGTATTATTTAACAGTGAGAAAGATGGCAAGGTACACTTTCTCAGTGGCGCTATAGTTGCGTTCTGACTTAAAAAGCATTTTGCTGAAGTATAAAATGGAATGATCAACCCCATGCTCATCCAGTTGAGCCATGATAGCTCCAATAGCATAGTTGGAGGCATCAGTAAACAGAATGAAGAGTTTACTATATTCACGGTGGCTTAGGATTTGCCGTCATTGAAGCAGCTTATTTAGCGTTATAAAGGAAGCCTTTTGTTCCTCTCTCCAATAGGAAGGGGTGTTATTTATTTAAAAGGCGTATGGGGGGCTCACTGAGTTGAGCGAATTTGGGGATGAATTTATGGTAATATACCATCATGATTAAGTACACCTGAATATTGTGGAGGGTTTTGGGGTCATGCATCTTGGATATCGCCTTAAAATTATCATGGAGAGGCTGAGATCCCGTATGAGGAGATGGCGTGGCCCAGGAAATCCAACTTCTTCTGAGATAATGTACATTTGGAGGGCTTCAGCTTAATTGGGTGGCCCGCAGGCGTTAGAAAACTCCTTTAAAATGTGAAAGATGCTCATTGGGCGTTTGGGAGAAGATAGTGATATCTTCAAGATAGAAAATTACGCAACTAAGCTTCAGATTCTGCAAGATGTGGTACATGGCTCGCTTCAAAGTTGTGGGCGCGTTGCACAACCCTTGGGGTAGCCAAGTGGGTTGAAATAATCCCTCACTGCAGATAAGCGCACACCTCTCCTGGTCTTGTGGGGAAAAGGTCCATCTGCCAGTATCCGCTAGCCAAGTCCATGGCGAAGAAAAATTTGGACCCAGATAGTTGTCCCAGAGCGTCTTCAATTTTGGGGATGGGTAGCTGTCCTTCTTGGTGAGGTTATTCATTTTGTGATATTCCATAACTACCTGATGCCTACCATTCTTCTTTTTTATGAGCAATAGCGGAGATGACCAAGGGCTTTAAGAAGACACCAGCAGCATCACGTCCAGTAATTGTTTAAGCTCCATTCTCATCTGGAGCTCCTCAACTTTTGATTTCTGATAAGCTTGTATCAAATAGGCTTGGCATCACCAAAAATCAATGATGTGGCTCCAGTCCTTCATATGCCCATAGTCAGTATTGGATTTGGAGATGTCACTATAAGACTCCAGTAAAGAATGAGCTTTATTAAGAACAGCGGGAGTTAGTTCATTGGAAATTAGAATGTTGGGCAAAGCGCATATCAGTTGGTCAGTGGGTAGTCCCATATCTAGCATAAACCCAATATAATGACTTGTTGGATTTCCTCAATTGGAATCAGCAGGGCTTTTTCAATCTCCTGATGCTTCTTTACAACCATGTCCTTGTCAGTGGGATTCCCAACCTTAAGATTAATAGGTCGCTGGTAGGCAGGGTCTAGGATATCTGGCAAAACTCAAGGTTATAAAGGGCTTATCCCCAAAATACTTGTTAGGTGCAGTAGGTAGTTGCAAGGATTTGCACGGTAGCCTGGTGTCTATAAACTCTTTTTCGCCTGCCTTGACTACTACCTCCTCTGACGCATACAATGAAAGGCCCTCTGAAGCATCAACGGATTCAGGAAGCTTTTTAGTGTCTTTGCCCAATGAGGTATAAGTAAGAGTGAGGGCGGAGGAAGGGTAATCAATAACGCATGTGTATTCTTTCTACTTGAGCTCATCATTTGTAAAGACCAGGGAAATTTTATAATTTAGCAGGGAGATCGATCATTGTTTCATATTGATGATTACAACATACTCAATAGTGAATTGAGCGCCAATGAGTAGATTGTAGGCATTTTAATTTAATGCTACAACAGGGCATACAGTAGAAGCTTCCATTTATTTAGCACTAGTGGTGTCCTACCCAAAAGGGGGCCGCCACGCATCTTTGTTTGCAATTGGGCCAAATAAAGGGATTATTAGAAGAAAAAAATTCCTAATATGGCACCTCAGATAACAGCCAAGGAATCCATATCGAAAGTTAAAGAAGCTATAGGGAAACTTTTGTCTGGCCCCCGCTTTAGCTGACAGACCATGGCAGACAACATAGGGGTTAGGGCATCAGCGACAAGTGGCATAATGAGGTATTATTGTGGGTTTTCTTCATTAATGAGGCCAGCGGTGTCCATCATCTCTCAGTAGGAGCTTCCAAATCCGTATGGGTAGAGAAGAGTAGGCTCTAATAACTTGCATGTTGTTGGGCTCAGCAGTTCCAAACTCTTGCAAATAGTCCAAGTCAGGCGCCAACTTAATTTTATTGATGAGCTTTGAAGAGACTACGCTCACTGGAGCAACTGTATCAAGGATGGCTAGAACGAGCACCTTATTAATGACAAAATCTAACTTGGTTATTTTACTACTAAAAGTACAGGGGGGGTGAAAACCTCATTCAAATGGAAAGAGTCAAGGAGTTGAGCCATCGCAGGGTATCTATCCTTAATAGATTGGAGCTTATGAATTTGTTGGGATAATTGGATCACAGTAACAATAATCTGTTCAGAATCACTGGAGGTATTGATCATCTCTGAACACCTCAACACCTGATGAAGATAGGTCCATCAGGGTATCATGGCCATATCTATTCTTTCAAGCCTCAACATATCCAGTATCTGCATTCCATTGGGGCTCCCAGGACATAATAGACCACGTCTCACTACCCTATTCCAACTCGTCATCAGAGGGATTTTCAATGCACACTAGAGAGTTGCTAAGAGGGGCCTAAGAAACTTGCTTGTTCTCCTCACAAGGTGGGCTTTATGGCGCTCATCTACCCTTTTGGCTTTTGAAGGGAACATTGTAGCTGCACCAACTTTTGGGGCCACTGGAGGAGAAGAACCCTTCTCGTGCGTGGTCTGAGAATAGGCTGTGTTTTTTATGGAGGATGGCTTCAAATGATGTGAGGGTGGAGCTTCCGTGATGGACCCCATAAGAGAGTGCGTGGGGGTGGAAAAAACTCAACTGCTTTCAAAGGCCTGATGGGGGATGCAGCTGAGGGAAGAGAGTCCGACCTTTTCACCCCTGATTCACTATAACCAACCTTTAATGGATAAGGGCATTCTAGTTTGGGACGCCCCACGGGAACTGACTTGGGAAGGGTAGTCAGCACAGGAGGGGTCAGTAGGGTCGGCGTGGACTCCTGCCAGGATATAGTGGTGAGATCCTCAATGGTTAAGGCTTGCAGTTTCAGCCCCACTTAGTTGTGGGTTCTCAACTTCATTAAGATCTGTAACCTCCAATGTCAGAAAATCGCTTTTCTGAAGAGTGAGCTTTGCTAGTGTGCTAGGCCAACCAGTATAGAGACTGGCCGACCCTTGCTGTTTCGCCTTGGGTGATGGGGCCAGCAGCACTGGCTGACCCCTTGGCATCAAAGCCGCGCCATTTGGGGATCCCCCAGCCTAAACTTCAACCAACAAAATAAACATAAACTTATAATATAAAAGAGAATAAGCAAAGGGAGATGTTTATTGAAAGGGAAGCGCCAGGTATATATACTAATTACAAAAAGGGCTACTGAGCCCACTGCCAACCTATTGGCTCATCGCTGGTTCTTCCAATCAACCACTCTTCCATCCTTCCGCTGTGCTACTCTTTTCCCTGGCATCACCCTCTCGCCCCATCTTTCCCAATGACCAATCATTGGTTTTGGCTCATCCTCAGCTTTAAAGTCCCGGTGAGCCATATAAATAATTAATAAAGATAAAAAGAAATTGAATTTGACTTAGTAACTATGTGCCAAAACATCTTTGGTCACTAAGCTAACTTGGGACATATTGGCTTTATGCTGACAGTACATTTTGACTCTCCAAAGTCAATAATCCATGGAATTGCCTTATTAAGGCAATATTTGATTATTAAATATGAGGCGCCATAAACAACCTCAGCTGCCTTGAACTCAGGATCTTCAGTTTCTTCTGACACTTACTAAATTGTACAATTGGATCATCCTCAGCTACTAGTTGCCAGTGATTCATAAACCTAATTTGGGCCATTGATTGGCTTCACTTTATCCTACCTCCTAACTCAGTGGAATAAAGATTTGGCTCAACCCAATTTATGGAACAACTGACCACGCAATCAATAAAACATATAAATTTGGTCAATAAGCCATTCCACCATAGTTAGCTAATTCAACCCAAACCTTGTTATATCAATAAAGGAATTTATCTGGTTAAAATTCTAATTTACCCCCACTTAACCAGATGATATTCCTCCAGAGCGACCCACCATGATGGTGGGCCAATCATACCCCAGCGCCCCCTTGAAGGAGCTCCAGGTCTGAACCAGTAGCTCTTGCCACCTCCTAAAATGTCCTCCAACTACTTGAGCAGCCCACCAGAAAAGCCCTGTAGTGAGCACCAATGTCAGAAAATCGCTTTTCTAAACAGTGGGCGCCGCTAGGGTGCCAGGACAACAAGTATGGAGACTGGCTGACCTTAGCTATTTTGCCTTAGGCAATGGGGCCAGCAGCGCTGGCTGACCCCTAGGTGTTTCACCTGCGCCATTTGGGGATCCTTCAGCCTAAACTCCAACCAACAAAATAGTGAATAAATTATATCATAAAAGAGAATGGGCAAAGGAAGATGTTTATTGAAAGGGAAGCGCCAGGTATATATACTATTTACAGAAGGCCTACTGCACCCACTTCCAACCTATTGGCTCATCACTGGTTTTTCCAGCCATTCACTTCTTCATTCTTCCGCTGCGCTACTATCATCTATGGCATCAACCCTCTTTCCCCATCCTTCCAAATGACTGATTATTAGTTTTAGCTCATTCTTGGCCTTGAGTCACCGGTGAGCCATATAGAAATCTATTTAAAGATAGAATTGAACCCAACTTAGTAATTATGTGGTGGAAACATTTTCAGTCGCTTGGTTAACTTGGGACATCTCAGCTTCACGCTGACAGTATGTTTTGACTCTTTAAAAGTCAATCAATTATGAATTGCCTTAAGCAGGAAATATTTGACTATTAAATATGAGGCGCTGGAAACAACCTCAGCCGCCTTGAATCCAGGAACGTTGGTTTTTTACCAACACTTGCTAAATTGTGCAGTTGGATCATCCTCAGTTACTAGTCATCAGTGATTTATAAACCTAATTTGGGCTATTGATTGGCTCCACCTGATCCTAACTTCCCAATTCGGCAGAATACAGTTCAGATCAACCCAATTTGGGGATAGTTTCACCATGCAATCAATAAAACATATGAAATTCAGTCAATAAGCCATTCCGCTGAGATTGGCCTATACAATACCAAATCTCATTAAATCATTGGAGGAATCCATCATGTTGAAATTCTGAAATCCAGTAAAGCCTCTTTTATATCCCATACGCTCCTGAGGTGCCTTTTAATGGTGACAAGATGCCTTTCTAGGGAAGGTAAAGAAGCCAATCCCATAAAATGGCAGCAATGGCATCATTAAGAAGCAGCATTTTTGCGAGTACAAAGTGCTGAGCTTAACTATAAAACCAATCAACAAATGAAGCAACCGTTTCGCCCTCTTTCAGGCTAAAGCGCATAAAAGCCTTTTTTCTTCTTTTTAAACTCTGTGGGGGGTTGAAATCGTTCATAAGCATATTTTTAAACTCTGCCCAGATATTAAGAGTGTCCATGTATGGAACCACTATCTCTTGAGCCATTTGACTTAAAGAAGGAAGGACATACTTAATTTTTGTGATGGTCATTCATGCCTTCCATCACCAACTCATAAAGAAGATGAATGAGGAAATTCTGCCCTCACCAGGGATAAACTTGTCTTAGAAGGGGGTTGGGAGATGGCTGTAATGGATAGCTGTTCAACTGTTTTATGTCAAGAGTGCACTGACTAGCTGCTGTTCCAATGTAGCTATCATTGGTTAATGAGCAGAGGTGAGGCTAGAAGTTTAATACCCCCAACATCCTCTTTTTTATAAAAAAGTTTAAGATATACAGGCTACCCCTGTAGTGAGCACCACTTATTTGATTTTAGGCTTTTAAGATGCCCTCTGGTGCATTTTGCACCTAAATTCCAACAGTGTTTCCACAGGAGAAAGAAATTCTTTACTGATGGATATTTGATTCAAAGGATATTTTGAACAACTTATATTAATAAGAATAAAACAATAATATTACTAAAAAGTTGGATAAAAAGTATTTTATTATTTGCGGTAAGGCAATAAAAAGTGAACCCTATTACAATCTCACTGCTTAGTATTTAGTTCTGTTGAGGCTTGAAGTTTGGGTCAGGTAGGAATGTCCAAATTAGAAATATGAGGATTCGACCTATTAGAGATCTCAAGTCTTGCTTTGCTTCATTGGAATGTCTAATAGAGGGTCAATACTGGGTAGGACTAATCCGTTTGGCAGAGATTTATAATATTTACCCAATCAATGGGTGAGAAAATATCTTCACCTTGTGGGACTCCCTCCACCCCTATAAACAAGGGTGGTCTCCGACTAAGAATTTGAATTGAATTGTTGAGAGGCTGAGGAGGAGCCTTGGCATAAGTTTCCATATTAGGCTGCAGTTTCAGATCAAACTGTTCTAAAAGAGCTGGACGATTTGGCTGAGAATTATTGAGAATAGAATTACCCCAATTCTAAGGGTTCCACAGAGAATTAGCCAGGATCTTTTGTCCAATTTTGTCATTATAAACCAAAGCACTTTTATTACAATATTGGACCTGTAATTTTCCGCACCTCATATGGATGACCTGCATACCTGGAGAAAAATGAAGAAAGCGCTCATCAAAAAAATTCAGGTCAAAGAAGAGCCTGACTTTTTAGAAAGAGGACTTCATTAGAATTGCATTGTGCTTAAATGAAACTCATGTCAAATTACTGACCGCGTTTATATAGAGGCCCAAATGCTGATGACCTCTTAATGCTTACTTTGGATAATGTCACAGCCACCGTCATTTATGATCTACATAGTAACACTGACTTAGACATGCACATCACATCTGTCAAATGAAGCTTATTTCCGTTTTGAACATCAAAGACCCCTACTCAATGTAGTTGATATATGTAAGCCAGAGACTTCCCAAAAGGCCCCTATGAAACCCATAATGTATACCATGGAGGAAGCAAAACCTAATAAGGGGAAGCTAAAATGTAATTAAAGTAAGAAGATCAACTATACTGTGGATATGTGTTTCTAGAAGAACTCTGCCCTTGCTGAGCAGGGAAAAGGAAGATCAGCTTAGTGTCAGGTACCTCTAAAGCTGACCAACCCAAAATACATAAAAGCAAAACATTGCTTGTCATTAATCTTCCATGCATTGAGAATGAACCTGATGATGACTCTGAAGGGGATCTCTGGAAGTTTAGAATTACACTTCCAATGGGGCAGGTTGTATCTTGAAGTTACACTGGGCAGATTTTCCAAAAATGCAATGAAGTAAATAAGAAAATACAGGTTAAACTTGACCTAATTTTTATTTTCAAAAAGAGGAAATATTTATAGGCTTTTTATGGTTTGTAATCTATCAGAGTGAATTAATCTCTGCGCGTTCAAATCTTCAATCAGTTGATTGGGATCCGATTGATCATCAACTTTGATAGATTGCAATAGAAAGATCGCTCCTTCCAATGATGTTGGGGGAATTGAGGAAGGGGATTTTTTGGAGATATGCGAATTTGGTGAAATCTTGACAGGATCACAACGATATAGGTTGTTATATTTTAGGTTAACCCACTGAGCTTCTTTAATGGACTGTTAGAACTTCAAAATACTGACAACGTTCAGGTACCCAAAGGCACTTACCTCAGTCAGGCTATAGGGTGCCCTAGGATAATCCATATAGCTAGCAACACTGATCAGTACCTTGCCCTGTTAATCTGAACATTTTGAACATTCAAAGTATCCTGGAGATCAAGAAGAAGTATCCTTAGACTGCCCAAGAGCTCAATGCAACGTTTCGCCTCAAAGAGGTGTTTGCCCTTCCACTGAGGTTTAGAAAAACCATTTATCAAAGTGAAAATGGTAATTTAGAAAGTCCAAGTCAGAACTATCTTGGATATGGTATCACCCATTAATGTTGCTTCATCCTGATTAAACAAGAAGATTAAGATCTCCCCAGACCTTGAATACACTCAAAATATAGCACTGCCAGTCTAAACAACACCAATGTGATAGATGCATATTCATTTCTGCTAAAACTGGTTGGCAAGTTAGCAATTTCAACTCCCACAGTTGCCCTTGTCAACAGTCGTTATGATATACTCACCAGGATGCTGTTTATGATCAAATATGAAGGAGTCATTAACCTAAAAGAAGGATATTTATCACTCCTCAACTATGGATTCTGCTTGTACTGAATAATAAGGACTCCAGAAAGAAGTATTACTCTTGTTGGTCGAGTACCCAGTTACTGCTTTACCTTTGTGATATTCTACTTCTGGAAGAGATATAAAAGCTACCTGACTAAGTAGATGCAGCAAAGGGCATATCATTCTATGCTTCCAAGGAGGTAAAAATAAACCAGAAGAACAAAGATCGGTTTTTAATAACATAAGCCTGAGCTTACCCACGAACTGTTTGCTACATATTACTAGTATCAATGGAGTAAGAGGTATGAACCGAGGGTTTTACCAGGAGTCCTTAATCCAGCTTATCAGCGGCCTATTGAGCTATTACTTGGGAACTTAACCAACAAAGATATACTAGTATAGGATTATCAAGAAAATGGGAAAGGACAATTATATCCATTTAGTGAAATAAATAAGGTATATTTTATTGGTATTAATTTGATTTTGACCTACACGGTGATAATTTTTGTACTACTTTCAGTCCAAATATCCAATAAGTTGAATCATGATGAACTTGAAAATGTGCACCAACTACTTGAAGACTATCGGAATTTTTCTCCACGTCAGATATCAACTGTGTGCACATGATAGACTGGACACATAGTATCAACAGTGGAGATTCAACCCCATTTGATTTAGCCATATAGGAAGTTGAAGGTATAGGAGCAATAAATGAAGACCAAGCTCAAGAAATTAATTGATGACCATTTACTTATGACCTCCCAGAGTCAATTGTTATCCCTACTGTTACTTATAAAGAAAAATGATGGCCACAGGATAGTGAAGGATTCCTGAAAGCTAAGCAGCCTCACTAAGAAGAACAGCTATCTGATTCCAAAGATTTATGATGCTCTGGCCCAACTCTCATGAAAAAATCTTCTCCGTGATGAATCCTCGCCAGCAGCTATTGGCAAATGGATATATCTCAGAAGCTCAAGAAAAATGCGAGTTGATATGCATGGAAGGATTCTACAAAACTATTCAGATTCCTCAGAGATTATGCAATGCTCTCACTTCATTTCAATGGTCGATGGATCACATCATGCAAGATCATAAACTAAGCTGTGTGATTGTTTACCTAGATGAGATACCAGTATTTTTGAAAATCCTTTACCAATAATTTGGACCACCTCAAGTCAGTTTTTAATGGCTGAGAGAGAGATACATCAAAGGAAAGCCTGCAAAGTGTACCTTTTTTCAGAAGGAACTAAAATCTTTAGGACACACCATCTTTTGGTAAGGATTTAACCCTTGTATAAAAAGGTTGAAGCAATAACCAAGAAGCCTGAGCTAAAGAGCCTCTGAGACATACAGGTATTCTTAGGAATGATGGGATACAACCATCAATTAATCACTAATTTCGCTCAAATCACTGAACCTCTTGTCCGTCTGCTTGCCAAAAATACCCCTTTGATTTGAGGTTTAAAGCAAAGAACTGCATTTAAGTCAGTGAAGAGTTTGTTGTAGAGAAGACCAATCTTACAACGTCAGACTATGGGAGGCCCTTCATTTTGTTTACTAATGCCTCTTACTTAGCCATATGCGTCATTCTACCTCAATTTGGTTATGAAGCCATTAACCACCTGGTGTTTTATTACAAAAAAACGCTTTTCAAAGCTGAGCGAAATTATAGCGTCATGGAGAAATAATGCTTATCTGTTTTCCTGGCGATGAAACAATTCTAGTCTTCTTGTATGGCACGAACTATACACTTATTACAGATCATGCTTCTTTAATTTGGCTGAAAAACATGAAAGATCTGACAGGAAGGCTATACCGCTGAGCTCTCAAGCTTCACCACTACAGCATTTATATCATCCATCAAGATGGAACAAAGCATAACGACGTAGATGGAATGACTTGACTGCCTCTACTAAATCTAGACAATAGCAAATCTGAATGGCTATACAAACTACTCATGAAGTCAGACCCTTGAGAGGAAGAAGATGAACAGTTCAAAAGATGCTCAAGTGACATGTTTTTAATATAAAAGTTTTTGCCAAATTACTTTACAAGAAAGTCAGAACTTACTGTCTACCTTAATTTCCACCTTCAGAATTGTACCAGTTATAATGGAAGCCCACAATACCTTAAGACATGGAGGAGCCAAGAAAATTTACAAATAAATTAAGAATCGCTACTATTAGGAAGGAATACTAGACTCTGTAATGTATGTCTTAGATGCTTGTATAACTTCTAAGAAGTAGATGCTGCATAAGGCCAAGTACAAGTTAGCCGATGACCCCTCAGCAACCATTTAACGCCATAGTTTATTTGCCAAAGGTCCATCACCTGAATCCACAAGAGGGAATCAATACATCCATGTAGGGATTGATCATTTCACAAAGTGGGTCAAAGCAATAGCCATTTTCGCATAGACCGCCAAATCTAATGCTAACTTTTTATACCAAAATATATACTAGGCACAGCTGCCCGCATGTAAAGCTATGTGATAATGGGAAGAACTTTACATCAAGAGTTATGATAATCTTATCTATAGCATGTGAATTTAACAAGTGATCTCAGCACCTTAAAAATTATTCAAGGTGGGTCCACCTTGGGACAAATATATCATACCAAGAATGTTTTCTAGCCAGTACAGGTTTCGAACTAGAAACCTGCACTAGGGGTGGAAGCAGTTTTACCCGCTTGGCTAACAACCCCTCTCAGCACCTTAAAGCCATCAAATAATGATAATGTAGAAGAAGCAAATATAACGTTTGTTTCTTATTTATAAGATGGCCCTGCAAATATATCACACTGGGGCATGTTAGAAGATCGCTTTCCCAGTGACAGTAAGCTCAGCTAGTTGGCAGACCAACCAGTATTAAGACTGGCTGACCCTTGCCATTTCACCTTAGGCGACAGGACCAGAAGCGCTGGATGACCCCTTGGTGTGTCACCTGCGCTATTCAGGGAGCCCCCAGACTAAACCCCAACCAACAAGAATATACATAAACTTATATAAGAAGTGAGAATAAACAAAGGGAGATGTTTATTGAGAAGGAAGCACAAGGTATTTATATGTACAAAAGGGCTACGGTACCCATTGCTGAACTACCAGCTCATTGCTAGTTCTTCCTTCTAACCACTCTCTCTTCTCACTGCGCTTCTCTCTTCCCTGGTGCTAACCGACTCTCCCTGTCCTTCCCAATGTCTGAATATTAGCTTTTGCTTCATCATTAGCCTTCAGTTGCCAGTGAGTCATATAAATTAAATATAAATAAATATCAAATAGGGATTCAACCTAGTAATTATGTGCTGTAAACATCTTTGGCCACTCAGGTCACTCCTACTGTCTTGGCTGCTTGTTGACAACTCATTTTGACTCGCTTTGTTGATTATTTGGGGAATCTCCTTTCTCAGGTGATAGTTGATTTAATATATGAGGCACCAAAAAAATCCTTGGCTGCCTAAAACTCATAATGATCAGCTTCTACCGGCTTATAATAATTAAATCAATTGTGTTGCTCATCTACTAGTCGCTGGTGATCTATATACTAATTTGGGGCCATTGATTGGTCCCACTTAATCCTAACATCCCAACTCGGCAGAATACTGATTTGGCTCAGCCCAATTTTGGGAGTAACTAACCATGCAATTATTGAAACACCACAAAATTCAGTTGATAAGCAATCCATTGAATTGACCTATTTCATCTCAAATATAAATAGCATTGGAGGGATTCATCTGGTTTGTTTATCCAACAGACCAATATCTCCCAAGTGCGTTAATAGCTTACAGGCTTAATAGTCATCAAATTATCAAAATATCTCCCTTCAAGGCATTATACGGAAGAGAACCTGAAGTATAAGCTTTATTAGCTCATGAAGTTAATAGTGATAATACCAAAAAGCTTGATAAAGCGCTAAGAAGACTATCCCAGAAGATTATAAACTTTAATCAGAGGCAAGGACAGATCTAGCAAAGATTCTTACAAAAGATCAAGTCCTAAATGAAAAGTTGCCAAGCTTTACCTGCCTTTGAGATATCAGACTTAATCTTTTATTGTCACAATTCATTACACCATGAGGAAGAAAATTAGATTCCATCTATGATGGTCTATAGGCTATAACCTATAAACGCGGAGTTTAATACACATACAAGTCCTTAGAAACTAGAATAACTATCAACTGCGTACTTAGCTGATTCTAACATCTGTACTCACCTTCTAATATTCTTGAGGGGATAATGTTGGATTTCAGGATATCAGACATTATGGAAGAATATTTACCATTTGACTACACAATTGAATTGGCGCCTATACCCAAGAAGGGGGTTAAAGGAGTTACCACAATAAATCACACAGAAAATTGCTAGTCAATATGGCTAAATTGGCCTTAGGAAAATTCCGTCAGATAAAATTGAGCCTAAGATACCACGAGACAAAATCCTGCCTAATCAAAACAAGGATCATCAGGAGGACAAGCAACTAATAATCAAGGTGGCACTTAAATTAGTAAATTAATATGAACCCAAAAAATGGTAAGAATCAAGAATCTGCCCAGCAATCAACATAAATGATACCAAGTCTCATCCAACTTGACACATTAGACAACTGTTTTTACTCTATTAAAAATATGCTACAAAGGTATTATACCATCTGAAAAGACCTCCTGACCATGAGCAATCTTTCAGACCTTTTCATTAATTTACTAATAATTCTTTTACTTTTGGGGCATATACTATTAATTGCGACATATGAAAACTCTTACTCTATCTATAATATATATATGCTAATATCAGAAAATCGTCAAGTTAAGTTTAAAACAGCCTGCCAGTCTGGATTCCCAAACACCCAAATGGCAAGTCTGAATGCCAGAGGCACTGCTGCTTTAACGACATTAAATTGATTTGGAAGAGATTTAACCAGCGAGCGCCAATAGGCCATATATGTGAATAGATACCCAGCAACAAACCAGGCTATCATGGTTTATGGCCTGTGGATTTTGGTGTCAAAAAGAAGGATATTGGAATTCGGGGTTGAATCTCGTCATGGGACAAAAATTAAATTTGAAATACAGAATTTTATTGAATTTTAAAATAGAAAATCAACCCTAAATTTTCTCAGTGTGTTATGGCTTCTTAAATAGACGATTGATTCAGGTATAGCTTAGACAAGCTCATGATTGAGGCCCTCAAGATTTTGCCTAATCTGATGAACTTTGACTGAGAAGAAAACTAATTATATAGAACTGACTTCAAATTGTTGGCGGCGGGCTGCATTGTTGTCAGTTCATCCATAGATGCCCAAATTGCCAATTTTCTTTGGTTTTGATAACTAGAGCGATGGCATTTCACCTTTCAGGCAGCAGAAACCTCCCACGGCAACCTCATGTAAGGGCGGTCCCAGGATATCAGGAACAGTTTTAGGACACCCAACCTGCCCTCTTCTTGTTGCTTCAGCATCCGTTGGACCAAACTAGAACTATAGGAAGGGGGTTGTGATACTGCTTTGGAGGGTTTTGAATTCATGTGTGCAATTCCCAATGGCCTGATGCCATTGATGCTTTTTGCTGAAGATCTGACATTAGATGCTTTATTTATCAAAGGTACATGACCGTTGGGCCTTGTTACCAATGATTTAGGGCTCTCAGATATTGATGATAAATACTCGTTGCCTTTAACTTTTTAGTTGGACCTTTTGTTCTAAGAAAATGCTGACTATCCAAAAGCTTGGCACAAATCCCCTTAACTTGTTGTATTAATCCATCTGAAGTTAATACGGGAACAGGTGGTGGAATCCAGAAAGAGAGAGCTTATACCCAACGCTCATCCACCATATGGGCGAGGTCGCCCTGTGAGATGAGAGGGATAGCTGCCCTTCTAGGACCCTTTTTGATGAGAAAAGGAACACCCCAATCCAAATGGAGGTGGCGCTCTACCAGACTTCCATTACCTTCCCTTTTACTGTAGGGGGCATCCCCACCAGGGAATTGAGCGAGGACTACATTCTTGTAGGCTTTGGGCAACTTTCTTTCCATTAGCATGGCGATTTTTGGGGGAGGCTAGGGAACTTCTGGGTGGGAGGCGTGGAAAGCCTTGATGAGCTCCAAGAAGTTAGCACATTTCTATGAGCCAACCATGCTGTTCTCATAGGCCAGATAGCCGATCCACGCAACAAGATATTGGACCAATTGGCGGGATTTTTGGGAATCCTAAATGCCATCAACTTCAGCTTCCTCAGTTCCCTTAATCTTAATGGGCTCAGGGTCTAAGGTGATTGCCCCTTTAAAAGGGGACAGCTGAGACATATGGAAGACTGGGTGTTGTTTCCAGTGGGGTGGCGACTTTAAATGGAAGGCACCATTCTCCAAGTCTTTTTCCAACAAATGGGGTCCTGAGTGTTTACTATAGAACTTGCACGTGGGCGCCTGCATTCACAAGTTGCATTTGTCAAGAATGACGCATGACCCCTCCTTTATCTCAGGAGCTGGGAGCCGCTTCCAATATGCAAAGTGCTTGTAATCGCTTATGGCTTTAGTTAGACGCTCCCAAACAAGGGACTGAGTGTCCCAATTATGCTGAGCGTTATTGGCTGCAGCTGATACCTCTGGGAGAAGGCATGGGCCAACTGATGATGAGGGATTATATCACAAGGTTGATTCATATGAGGAGAAGAAAATGGACACATGCGTTCCATTATTGTATGCAAACTGGGCGAGGGGTAGATAGTCCGCCAAGGTATCCTGAGCGGCTGAAGAGTAGCACCGCATGTACTGCTTCAAGATCTGATTGAAACTTTCAGTCTGACTATCTGACTATGGATGGTACAGTGGAGCAGCAGGGCGTAATCTTCAAGATTGACAAGAGCTCATTCCAAAACTGCGCCATAAATTGGCCCCCATGTTTGCTGATAAATCCTGTGGGAGTCTAAACGTTAAAAAAACATGACACAAAAACAGTTGGTCAGTTTCTACAGAGGTAATAGTGGAGAAGTTTCGGATGAAAAGGGAAATTCAATGAAGCGGTCTACAACCACCATAACTGCTGTAAACCCCTTGGAAATGGGGAGCTCAACAATAAAGTCCACGGACACCAAAGTCCATGGACCTTCTGCCTGCTATAAGGGTGAAGACCATTTCTCCTGGACTGGTCTGAATTTTACCACGCGCAAATCACACAATCCATGATTCATGCTGGAATATCTTTTGACAAGCCTGGCCAGTTATAGTACGCTTAAACAAATCAATGCACTTCTTGTTCCCCAGATGACCAATAGATGGAGGATCATGATGTGCTTGAATGACTTCAGGTTAGAGGAGAATAGGGGTGACACACCCGCAACCCAAACTGGATGATCTCCTTGCCCAAAGTATATAAGTAATTCTTGGAAGCTGGGAGGGACAACCGCTCCTTAGCTCCACCCCCTCTGCACATGCCAACTGCGCAGATAGGACCCATGATACCAAAGGTGCATCTGGAGCTAAGTTTACTGCTGAGACCATGGGAGGTACAATGGACATGATTTGAGCGGGGGAAACGACCATGATAAAATCTGCTTCATCTGGATTGGTGGGCAAAGTTCAGAATTGAGACTGAGAAAATCTGGAAGGACGTTCAGGGCTCCCTTCACAAACTCATATCTGAAGTTGAAGCTGCACAGGTCTCAATAGGTTTGGGCCTGGAGGTGCACCAACTTCTGTGGCTTGCGGAAATATAGTAGCGCTTGGTGGTCAGTTTTCACAGTCAACTCGTGCTGAACACCCTGTAAGAGATATCGCCAGTGGATCAATGCTCACGCCACAGCTTTCAAATCCTTGTTGTAAAAGACCTAGGATTGCTCAGTTGAAGAAAACTTTCAAGAGTAGTAATCAACTGGGTTTTCCAATCCATCATGCTCCTGGAGCAAGACATCCCCTACCACGGTTGAAGAAGCGTCTCATGCTACAATGTAGGGTTTGGAAGGGTCCACACACTTGAGGATTGGTGGCGACAAGAACAACTTTTTAATAGAATCAAATGCCTGTTGACAGTTGGGTGTCCAGTAGAAAGGTACGTTCTTACCAGTAAACGGATGAAGTGGTGTGGCCAACTGTGAGAGTGTGGGGGAGAATTTCTTCAAAAGATAATGGTGCCCAAGAAGATTATTAATTGCTTCTGAGTCGTCGAAGTCTGACATTTATGGATGGCATCCAATTTTCTAGGTAGAATGGTGCAAATATTCTCTAAGACGAGGCTGCCCAAGAAGGTGACTTTTTCCCAAAAAATTCACATTTTGATGGCTTGACAAACAAGACAGCTTTATGCAGGACCTCAACTACTGCCTCCAGATCCTTTGCACGTTGTTTGGGGGAGGGGGAATGTACCAGGATATCATCAATATAAGCGACTGTGCAGGAAAATCCAAGATCCCCTAGCACGCTATCAATCATTCTCTGGAATGTAGCGGGTTCATTCTTCACCCCAAAGGGCCTCACTTAAAATTCAAAAATATGCCTTGTTTTTTCAGATAGCGGTAAGTCATTCCTGGACTTCCATCACCTGAATTTTATTAAAGGAATTCACAAGATCAAGTTTTAAGAACACCCGTGACTTGGAAATCGCCTGGCCTATAGTCTGCTCCAATGGAAGCGGGTGGGGATCATGGACTGTTATCTTATTGATGAGCTCATAATCTACACAGGGATGAAGTAAAAATCTGCCTTTTTTACAAAGACAATGTGGGAGGCAACTGGCGATGTCTTCTGGAACAAACAACCATTCTTGAGTATGTTATCCAACCATGCATTGAGGGCCAAATCCTCCTCCGCCATATGCGGGTACAGTAGACAGTTTATATTAACCACTTGCACCATTGTCCAAAAGTCAAATCAAGCTCTTTATGAGGGGTAAGGCGGTTAGCCTTGTCAGAGTCAAAGATGCTCTGATAGCACATCATTCAGTGGGAAAACATGGCGGAAGACCAATGTGAGAAAAAAGGGTTGTAATAGAACCATGACCACAATCTTTAGTGAGGGTATCCAACAATGGAAATTCAACCTCCACCCGATTGTTGGAGAAGGACAAAATGTTTGTCTTCAGGTGGATTATCACATGCTGATGACGCCACCAACTCACACCCAAAATCACTGGGAACACAAGTTGGGCATCGCAGAGAAGCAATCACAAAAACAAAAATTGGTGGACTAAGGAAGGCACAGGGCGTTATACTCTGAAGGGGGTTGGGCGGCTGATAATGCAACCAACACTGATGGCCCTACGTCAAGGTCTAGATCGAGTTGCTGGGCCAACACCATACTCATGAAGTTATCTGAGGCTCCTGTGTCAACCAAGGCCTTAAAAGACACCTGGTGTGCCCCAATATCAATTTTCATTGGTAATAAGAAGTAGGCGGAATTCTGCCTATTGGCCAATTCGGTCATGTCTGTTAATAAGGAAGAGATTGCATCTAGCTCAGGGGAAATAAAAAGATTTGCAATAATAGCAGAAATGACATGATAAAGGGGTTTGACTTTTTTCAGGCTGGACCACCAACGATTTATAAGCTGTGTGCTAGAAAAAAAACATGGGCGTGGGGGCAGCGTCAGTTTTTAAAATCAATATAAATACTGATTTAAAACTTGAATCAGAAACTGAGGCCACGTCTGCAGTTTCAAGCATGAAGATCCCATTTTGAGGGTGGCTGAGTAAAACGTTGAAGGCACTGGGGAAGTGCAACCATAGCAGAATTCCATCACAACCCTCTGAGAGAAGCATACAAAATTGGCTATTAGATAGACAAACAACAGAAGGTGGGATACTAACTGTACATTAATCATGTAAAAGATGACCACTGCTGCACCCATCTCAATAGGAAGGGCGGAAATGGTGGAAAATACTGGACGGTTGATTATTTCAGGAAAGCGGCAAGTTAAGTTTAGATTAGCCTGCCAGTCTGGGTGCCAAAACACCCAAATGGCAAGCCAGAATGCCAGAAGCACTGCTACTTGAATGACTTTAATTGAGCTAGAAGAGATTTCACCAGCAAGTGCCAATAGGCCAAAATGTAAATAGATACCCAGAAATGAACCAGTCTATCATGGCCCCAGGTCTCATGGGTTTTTGTTGTCAAAAAGGAGATTGGAATTTGGGAGTTTGAATCTCGTCATGGGACAAAAATTAAATTTATAATACATGATTTTATTGAATTTAAGAATAGAAAATAATCTCAATTTTCTCAGTGTGTTATGACAGCTTAAAGAGATGAATGATAAGGGGTATAGCTTAGACAAGCTCAGGATTTTCACTCAAGATTTGCCTAATATGATGTACTTTGACTAGGAGGAAAATGAATTATTTAGAACTGACCTCAAACTGTTGGCAGCGGGCTGAGTTGCTATCAATTTTTCCATGGATGCCCAAATTGCCAATTTTCTTTGGTTTTGATAACTAGAGCGATGGCATTTCACCTTTCAGGAAGCAGAAACCTCCCACGGCCTACCCACATAAGGGAGCCTATTGTAAGTCCCAGGGAATGTCCCCTGTGTGTCAATCAGGCTCTCTTTCCAACTCCAAAAATAAGGTTCCAAAGAGGGTGACTGTACCCCTCATAACCCAAGGTGACCTCGCTCACGTGGTAGATGAGCGCTGGGTAACAGCTCTCCCTCTTCAGATCCCTCCCCTGGTTCCCACACTCACCTCAGCCAAACTTGTCTACCAGATCAGGTAAATTTGTGCCAAGATCGCCAAACTGAAGTTGATTGGCCCAAAAATGATTGGAAAAAGCCTGATGATCAGAATCCACATAGTCAAAAAGGGATGAAGATTGATTCACCAGCCAGAATCGCTGACAGTTTTGATTCTGACAACAGTATGATCATCAAAATAAACCCCCTCTTAAAATTGTTGGGGATGATCCCCAATGGGCAGGCAGTAGTATCGGACAACATTGACAATAGTTTAAAGCTCTCTTCCAGCAAATCGGGAGTTTCAGCAATGCAATGCTTTTGACCAAATGAATGTATAGTGACTGGGCACAGGTGGGTTGGGCATCCCAAACCCATTCCCAAACAATTGGGATTGCCCCTACATGAGGTGGCCCTGGGGGATTCTCACTGCTTGTCAGGCCAGATGCTGTTATTCCAACTAATGGAAATGCAGTCAAGCCTCAGTTTGGGCATTCAAGGTGATCTGACAGCAACTCGGCCTGCCTAAATTCTTTGATAACGGTTCCCATTGAGCTTATCTGCCCCCATCCCTGAATAATTCTCCAGTTAGTTGAACCTGAGGGACCCAATCCCTGCTTGTTCCCACATCAATCAACCACTATTTAATCAGGTGCATCTCACTGAGAAAAAGTTGGTCAATATTCTATAATTTTCTTTATATATGTTTTGCACTAAAAACCATCAATTTTGGTCTTATTGATATTTTCCTTGCCGCTTTCCCAATGGCTTTACTCTAGTGGCCTGTTGGTCCCTATACTGGATGGACTTTACCAGTACTAATGGTTACTATGGCCCCCACCATCATCAATTGGATTCAGCAAGCCAGATACTTCTACCAAATTCAACCACATCATTTCGATATATGCCATCAATATACTGGGATATTGTGGCCTTACATCCACCATTTCCAAGCAAGAATCTACCCCCTTATCTCAGCAGTTAAATCATCCCCACCCACCAGTGACCTTGTAGAAACTATACCTGTGGCACGAACCCCTAAGACCCCTATTTTGGGTTTGTCTCCATTCAGTTCATTCTCAGGTTGCTATTTACAATTTCCCTACACCAACGATTTATCACCTCCCAATTCATAGCTCCATACAACATCAATTTGGCGGCAATGCCTCTGGCATTCTGGCTTGCTTTTTGGGTGCTTATGCATCCTGACTGGCAGGACAGTCTAAACTTCTTCTGCATTTTTCATGACGTAATTGACCAACCATTGTTTCCTGCCACTTCCGCCCTGCTCTTCAAGGTGGGCGCTGCAGTGGTTGCCCTCCACTAAATGAACATGTAATCAGTAATCTGCTTTTTTGTTCATCTGGCCACTTGCCAATTTTGTGGGTAGTATCCGCTTTACCTTGGAGAAACTTCTTCAGGCTGGCAGAGCCTCGTGGATTACTACCCCTCCCCCACCTAAAAGTCCAGAAGAAAATTCATGTGTTCCTCCCATGATATTGTGAATAAGATTCTTGACGCCTTCGCTGAGGTGCAAATGTGTTCTGCGATTGCCCTTAACATTGCCGCTGCATTATCCTATGCCCAACAAAGGGTCACTTTGTTGGACGCTGTAGAAGGGGACGCCATAGTGGGTTAAGGCCTTCTGAATTCTTCCTACCAAGTGGGGGATCCCACCTTGCTGATTGCCATCGTAGCAGCTTCCTTGAAACCCCCAGTGTCATCCTCAGACCGCTTATTCAAATTGCTCTACTATGGCCAAAGCCTCTAGCTTGGCTTCTAGGGTCTCTACCTTCCGCGAACATGCTCCCACACTGAAGCCCTCTAATGATATGCTTCAGACAATCTTTAGATCAGGTTTGGATTTGGTTTCTGCTCATCATGAGGTTTGGTCCACCTCCAAAAAAACAGTGGATCAAATATGTAATGCTGCGAACACTATCAATGCCACCCCTTGCCATACTTCCCGCTATCAAGGGAAAATTTTATGATAGGACTACCCAACGACGACGCAGATGCAGTTTTTACCATTGTACCTGTGATAGTTCCGGCTTCAGAGCCCATAACTACTCCTGTGTCAGAGCTGGTTTATCCTGGTTCACCTATAAATGAATCAGTAAAAGCCCATATGGAGGAAGCCAGTTCTCAAGCCCTTGTTCTTCACAACTTCACTCCAGAAAAGGCCCCTGACCTTCCCCTAATTTGTCTGCCATTTCTTCAGTTGCAACAGAAACGCCTGAATCTACCAAAAACAAAACTTTGCTTATTTCTTATTACCTATGAAGATAGTATCAGATCTCACTATGTCTCATTTGAGGATTTGGTGGATACTGGAGCTGTGGTAATTTCATGAACGTCGATTTAGCACAACAATTGGATTTGGACAAGAATGTAGGTCCGTCGGTGATGGTGGCTTCTTCAGCCCCCCAGACATCATATATAGTCCATCAGCCAGTATCTTTTTTGGTACGCCAGTTTATCTTCTGCGATTGGTTTTCTGCTATGCAAACTTGGTGTTTCTGGTGATCTTTGGGATTGGATGGTGGCACTGACAACATGTTAGTCCACCTGGAGTCAAACATATTGTCATTTGTTAATTATCAACTGGAGGGTAAATTTCCCTTAGTTGACACTATTAAGATAACTAAGGTAACTGTTCTATTACTTCCCTCATAACTCCAGCGGACCTTCCATCCGATTTTCCTGAAAATTTAATGCGCTATCAAGGTATCTTCAATTCCAAAAAGGTGGATCATCTGCCTCCTCATACTAAATTTGACTTGGAATTTTGTACAATGGTGCAGTTGGTGAATATCAACTGCCTTTTGTATCCCCATACAGCGGAGGAGGAGGTTGCGCTTAACACTTGGTTATATAATATGCTTAAAAAGGGTGGTTGTTTAAAGAAACATCACCAGTCGCGTCTACAATCATCTTCGCCAAAAAAGCCAATGGTTCCCTCCATCACTGTGTGGATTACAGACATTTAAACAAAGTTACAGTTCATGATCCCTACCCCTGCCCCTGGAGAAGAAAATCAGCCAAGCAATCGCCAAATCTCATGTGTTCTCTAAGCTAGGTCTTGTCATTGTCTTCAACCTGATCGGGTAATGGAAGGGCAAGAATTGGTAACAGCGATCTGAATGAAGTGAGGCATTTTCAAATTCTGTGTAATGCCCTTTGGGTTGAAGTTTGTGCCCACTATGTTTCAACAAATGATTGACAGTGTACTGGGTGATCTCCAATTCACTTGTGCAGTCACATACATTGATGACATTTTGGTTCACTCCCCAGCTCCTGAACAACACACTATCAATTTGGAAGTGGTCGTGGCTGCTTTTCAAAAGGCGGGCTTGTTTGTCAAGCCTTACAAATGAAAGTTCTATAAAGAGTAAGTTAACTTTCTTAGGAACCTCATCCTTAGGGATGACTACTCAATTCCTCCCAATAAGTTGGATGCTATCTGTGAATGGCCAACTCTGACAACCCAGAAACAATTATGGAGTTTCTTGGGAACCATTATTTTCCTAAAAAAATTTTCCTGGCTTTTTCTAAATTAGCTGCCCCGCTCCATCCTCTCACATGCAAGAATGTGCCATTTCATTGGACGCCCAAATGCCAGCAGGCGTTTAAGTCAATTAAAGAGGTGTTTTTATCTCCTCCCATCCTGAAATATGTGGATCCTGCCAAGATGTATAAGCCATGCAATGCCTCCTCAGTGGCAGTGGGGCAGTCTGCTCCAAGAGCACAATGGCTTGGAACATCCGGTAGCCTGCGTTTCTGAAAATTTACTTTTATGGAGAATTCCTGGGCCATCTATGATAAGGAGTTGGCAGCTGTAGCATGGGCTTTGACTCATGGAAGTATCTGTTACAGGGTTCTCAGCATGAGTTAACTTTTTCACGGATCACCAAGCTCTCTTGTATTTCCATAAACCCCAAAAATTGGCACAGTGACAAGCTCAAATTTATTGGGACATTTTCAGGTTCAATTTCAAATACAAATATATAAAAGATGCACTTAACGTACTTCTCAATTTTCTCATCTGCAACCACAATCACTGTCCCTCAGACCCAGATGAAGTGGACCTCACTACCATGATTCCTGCCACTCAAATTTTGTCAATTGTTTCCCCATCATCTCTTCCATCACCCTTGCTCCCAACGACCCACTAGTTGCTCAGGTCTTAGCCAGCCAAATGAACTGCTCTGAAGGTGAGGAGTTATTCGAGCAATTGTCCCTCCAAAATCATAAACACTCTCTGTACTCCTTAGTGAAGGGTCGCATTAATTTTTGGTCACAAAATTTGGGTTCCCCCTCTCTTCAGAGCCGAGGTATCTCGCATACATCATGACCCCCCACGTTTGGCCATCCGGGAAATAAGAATGCATCAACTTGATCAAGCGGACCTACAATTGGGTGGGTTTAACTAAGTATTTTCCGTCTTGGATCACAGATTGTGTTACTTGTGCTTGGGCTTAATCAGATCGCTCTGGTAGAAGCGGACTTCTACACCCCTTGCAACAGGCGGAGGGTCCATGGACATCAGTGTCCATAGATTTTAATGTTTAACTATCATGCTCTAATGGGGTTACAGTGGTGATGGTGGTAGTAGATCATTTCACTAAGTTTTCTCCTTTTATTTCCTGCGTTTCCACAATTACATCAGAATTAGCTGCTTGTCTCTTTGTGTGTCATGTGTTTTCAATGTTTGGTCTCCTGCAGGAGATCATCAGTGACCGTGGTTCACAGTTCATAACGTGGTTCTGGAGTGAACTCTTATCTATTTTGTAAAAATACCCCTGTTGCTCCACGGCATCTCATCCCCAGTCTGACGGACAGACCAAGCGAGTTAACCAAGTCCTATAACAATACCTGCTTTGCTATGCTGCAGCTGCACAGGACAACTGGACTAATGACCTTCCCATCGCTCAATTCGCCTACAAAAATGGGACTCACACTTCCACGGGGTTTTCTCCTTATGAAGCAACTCTAGGATATAATCCTTCCTTTTTGGTCAGACCCTGCTTGCAGCCCAAGGTCCAAGCTGCCGTGGATCATGCTGAACATATTAGTTCTACTCAACTTATTGTGGGAACAGCTCACCAAAGCCATTGAAGACTACAATCAGTTCACAGATTGTAAACGACTCCCAGGTCATGACATAATGGTGGGATCCTATGTTATGCTCGAAAATGCGTCATCTGAGAATGCAGATACCCTCCCATAAGTTTGCAAGTAGGCATTTGGGCCCCTATTTGGTGGAGGAAGACTTGGGCAATGGTGCATTTTAGTTAGAACTACCAGCCATTGGAAACAGCACCCCATTTTCCACGTTTCCCAGTTGTCACCTTTTAAGGGTATTGTTCCCATGGATCCTGAGCCAATAGTTATTGAAAGCGTGGAGGAGGCTGAAGTGGAAAATATCCTAGCATCCCGCAAGTCACTTCAGTCTATTCAGTAACTTGTGGCCTGGAAAGGCTATCCAGCCTATGAAAACAGTCGGGTTAAAGCCTTCAATTGCACTAACTGCATGGAAATGGTCAAGGCGTTTCAAAAATCCCACTCTGACGCTCCCTGCCCCCCCCCAAAAGTTGCAACTATAATTGCGATCAAGTTGCCCAAGGTGCACAAAAATGTGGCCCTCATGCAGCTTCCCGGCGAAGGTGCCCTTCCTTTGGAAAAATGAAAGGGTAATGTAAGTCCCTGGGATTGTCCCCTGTGTGTCAATCAGGCTCTCAACCCATTTCTGAGTAAAAATGTTCTGAAGAGGGTGACTGTACCCTCATTACCCAGGGTGACCTCGCCCACGTGGTAGATAAGCGCTGGGTAACAGCTCTCCCTCTTTGGATTCCTCCCCCAGTGCCCATGCTCACCTCAGCTGAACTTGTCCACCAGATCAGGGAAAGTTGCGCTGAGATCGCCAAACTGAAGTTTATTGGTCCAAAGATGATTGGAAACTTGCCCAATGATCGGAATCCACATAGTCAAAAAGGGATGAAGATTAATTCATTGGCCATAATTGTTGACGGTTTTGATTCAGCCAACAGTGAATTTTAAAATTAACCCCTCTCAAAATTATTGGGTATGATCCCTGACAGGCAGGTAGTAACATCAGACACCATTGATGATAGCTCAAAGCTCACTTCTGGAAAATTGGGAGTTGCAGCGATGCAACCCTTTTACTGAACAAACAGCCCAGCAACCGGGAACAGGTGGTTTGGGCATCCTGAACCCATTCCCAACCAATTGGGACCACCCCTATGTAGGGTGGCCCTGGGGAATATCCACTACTTGTTGGGCCAGATTCTGTTTTGCCAACCATTGAAAACTCAGTTGAGCCTTGGTTTGGGCGTTCAAGGTCAAACTAACAGTGACTCAGCCTGCCACCAAAATCTTTGATGTCAGTTCCCATTGAGCTTTTCTGACCCCAGTCCTAAATAATTCGCTGGTTAGATTGAACTTGAGTGACCTGATCCCTGCTTGTTCCCGCATCAAGAAATTACTATTTAATCAGTTGCATTGCACTGTAAAAATTGTTGGTCAATTTTCTATAATCTCCTTTAAATAAAACTTGCCTCTAATAGCTATCAAATTTTTGATCTTATTGATATTTTCTTGGCATCATTCCCGATGGTTACTCTGGTGGCCTGTTGGTCCCTATACTGGTTGGGCTTTACCAGTACTGATTGTTACTATGGCCCACACCATAATCAACTGGATTCAGTGAGCCAGATATTTCTGGCAATTCAACACCATTATTTAAAAATATTCGCCATCAATATACTGGGATCTTGTGGCCTTACATCCACCATTTCCAAGCAAAGATCTGCCCCCTTGGCTACTCAGTTGAATTAAACCCACCCACCGGTGACCCTGTAGAAACTATACCTGTAGCACCACCCCCTGCAGAAAGACCCCCAGTGTCTGGGTTTGTCTCCATTTGGTTTATTCTTGGGTTGCTATTTACAATAGCCCTACACCAACGATTTATTGTTTCCCAATTCACGGCTCCATTCAACATCATATGTGAGGCAATGCTCAGGCATTCTGGCTTGCTTTTGGGTGCTTACGCATCCTGACTGGCAGGCAGTCTAAACTTCTTCTGCCATTTTCATATAACATATGATGTCAGGAACAGGTTTTGGACACCCAACCTGCCATCTCACAGTTGCTCCGGCATCTGTTGGACCAGACTAGGACTATTGGAAGGGGGTTGAGATACTGCAGTGGAGGGGTTTAAACTCATGTCAACATTTCCCAATGGCCCAATGCCAATGGCGAGTTTGCTGAAAATCTGACATTAGATGCTTTATTCATCAAAGGTATATGCCTGTCAGGCCTTGTTTTCAATGATTTAGGGCTTTCAGATATTGATGATGAAGACTTGTTGTCCTTGAATTTATTTGAACCTTCCATTCCAAGAGAATGTTGACTACCCAAAAGCTCAGCACAAATACCCTTAATTTGTTGTATTAAATCATTTGAAAATAATATGGGAACATGTGGCAGAATCATCAAAGGGAGAGCTGTTACCCAACGCTCATCCATCACATGGGCAAGGTATCCTCTAAGATGAGAGGGATAGCTGCCCTTCTAGGACCCTTTTTTGGTGGTAAAAGGAACACCCCCATCCAAATGGAGGGGGCGCTCCCCTGGACTTACAGCCAAATCCCACTCACTGACCATCACTGTATCTCAACAATGGCAAAGCCTAGAAAAATGAAACTTTACATAGATATTCTCAAGATACTATAGATTTTCAATATGAAAGGGGTTTTCAATTGTAGTAGAAAATAAAAAGTTTTATATGTAACAAGTGAAATTAATATATTTTTTGATGGTAATTGGTATAATGTTACAGCTGAGCACTTTGCTATTTTGGTTGATTTGATAATTAAATGGTATTAGCAAGCGTTTGGTGGATTTGTGTGATTAAAAAGTTTTATGATTTTAGTAAGTAGTTAGTGATATGTTGATTTGATAAGTTGATTGGCTTTGGTAAGTTATAAGTGGTTTTTTGTAGTTGGTTGATTTAAAAGCTTAAAGATGGTTTTGGCTGAGTGGGGTGGTTGGTGGATTTAGGTTAATTTGATGGGCTCACTGATTTCAGGTATGTGGTTGATGTTTTAGTTCTTTCAATAGGTTTAATTGATTTGACTAAGTGGTTGATAATATTATATTGATTCAATATAATCTGATTTTCTAATTTCATTTTATATCCATCTACCAATATAAAAAGGAAATAATTAGAATCATCTGATAAACTTTAAACCCATTAAAAATCTGTGTTAAATTGTGTATCAACAAGAATTAGGCTAGATCTACTTTACAAAAGTATTACTACTTTTATTTGTTTAATGAGTAATTAACCTTTAGCTTATGTGAAGATAACCAAAAATAATCAAACGTGGCAAAGATATTTATAAATTTTCAGTAATAGTAATGTTTTTTTAAATATAATTGTATAAATTTTAATATCAGTTCTCTATAAAATCTAGAACATATATATATCTCTTGGAGTTATAAAAGCAATTTGGCTGAGCATTTTCATATTCATTTAATTAGACAGGTTCATAAATTTTGATGAGTGGTTAGTTTTTTTGGCTGTTTTATAATTTAAAAAATGTTTTAGTAGAGTGGTAGTTCAATTTTTTTGGTTGGTTTGATGGGCTTAATAGTTTCAGGTAATTAATTGATGGTTTTGTTATTTTTCAGGCTTAATTGGTGTTGAGTAATTGACTGGACCTAATCATCAGATATATGATCATATCAGATATCAGCAATTATGGTTCAGGTGTATCCTAAGTATATTTAAACTTGGGAACTGTGGTCTAGCGATTTCACTTAATTATATTTGACTATGATGACATGGGCTTGAGGGCTTTGTTGGTTAGGTCAGACTTAGATTAAGTTTTGACTTAATGACTTGGGCACGTGGGCTTTGTTGGTCTATGTAAAAGTTTAGGTTGTAATGTCAGTTGAGTTTTTGATCAAATTGATTACTAATTAGTGATATGAATCGCCTTGGCATGTGCTGTAGATTGCATGTGAAAGTGAATTGGTTCAGCTAATTTGAAGACATGACGAAACGCCATCTCAAGAATGATGACAGTGTTTACACCAACCCTGAGGCTGAGCATGATGCCTTGAGTCAAAGTATATGTAGATATTCTTACAAACTTTTTACATGGTTAAGTGCCACTAAATTAAGTCATCATAAGTATAATTTTAAATTTTTAAATTTATTGCGGGGAAGGCTGACCATGGGACGGACACTTCCAAATATGACTCAGAAGAGACAAAACTTAGTACCTGGGGAGGCACCCCAGAGAAGCGATGCTATCTCTTGTTGCCAGCGGGAACGCCACTTATGGGGAGGGGGAGGGAACGTGTGAAGGGGCCGTAGCCACTATTGAGCACGTGTGGAGGAAGGGTCTGATTTGATGAATCAGACTGGGAACCATGAGGAGACCAGCTGTTGGCGGTGCGGTGGGAGATATCAAAACATCCACGCTTGAAAGTGGTCCACCAAATGAGACTGGAATCTGTGGACAGCTTCTGGGAGGGTGGGGATGGAGCCAGCGATGGCATCCAAGACAATCGTGTGGATATTCCACATGGCGATTGCAACCACCAGAGCACAGAGGGAGGGTGGGAGGGGGAGGCCATTGATGAAGCAAACATATCTCTTGACAGACTGAAGGGATGCGTTTGATCCTGGCCTAGCAGACGTTGGACTTCGCGCCATATCACTTTAGAGGTGGGGCACTTCTCCAGGCGGTGGAACAGCGTTCCATACTGGCCACACACGACACAGGATGAGTGCAAAGCATTAGAGCGCTCAGCTGTACGATTCACCTGCCTCAGGCAGCGCCACACATGGGAATGGACTTGAGGCTGCAACAGAGGATGGTGTGCATATTTCCAGATAGTCTTTTGGGTCTCAGTGGAATAAGGGATGTCCATCATGTCCAGGTAGTCCACCCTGGATAGGACTTGGATCAAATGGGGATCACGCCATCATGGATGGGTAGCTCCTGTACCTCTTGTGTGAACTGAGGAGAGGGGCGGCCTCTTCCGGGTTGTATGTCCAATAATACAAATTCTCCACTCTGCACTTCGCATGGAGAGTAGGATTCGTTTGTAGTGGGTTCTCGTCCCATGAGGACCTGTGGCCGATGTTTGTGATGCGAGGTATTTCATCAGGGAGTGGGGGTTTGATGGATTGTTGAGGCCCAAGGCTCGGGAGAAGTTGGAGCAGGCTGCGCAGGACCAGTGTTGGGATGGGAGTGTAGGAGCGGTGACAGCCGCGATCCAGGTGCCCAGGATCTGGGCAGAATGAGCTTTGAAGTCAAGCAGGCCCATGCCACCTTGATGATGAGGGCCAAACATGACCTCTAGCCATACTGGTGGAGGGCGGCCTGACCAAAGACATCCTTGCAGCAAAGCATACAGGGATTTGAAGAAGCTTGGGGAGAAGGGGATGGCGTGGGCTCCGAACCAGACTTTGGATAGGAGCATAGAGTTGGCAAGAACAACCCTGCCAGTGAGGGTAGTAGGGTGGGCTCTGAGAGAGGCGATTCGCTTCGTCACGTTGTCCAGTATACGGCACTCCATTACTGCTGATGCGTATCCGCCTGCCTCCATCCACACGCCCAGATGGCATACCGTTCTATGGTAGGACGTGGCACAAAGGGGAGCACCAGTGGAGCGGTGTGTGTTGAGTTAGTAAGGCGTGGACGTGGGCGAGCAGATGGGCCAGGTTGGGAACTACTTGCTGGGGCCCATCAGTTCTGAAACCGACCAAGGAAGATGATTTTAGTTTTGGAGGCGTTCAGTGCCACGTTGCTTACCCGGGAATATTCCTGGATGAGGGCTTCAAGTGCGCGTGCATCTTTGTTATTAGGCACCCCCACCACGCAATCATCTGCAAATGCCATCATCTTGACTGGGGTTTGGCCTGGCACATGGACCCCAGTGAGGTGGGCATTCACATTTCGCAGTAGTGGATCAAGGCTGAAGTTGTATAAGAGTGGGCTGAGGGGGTCCCCTTGTCACTGGCCCCTTTGAGGGCGGACTACTTCCGTTAGGAAGCCTGGGCCACGCACTGCCATTGTCACAGATTCCATGAGCAGCATCACCCAGTTTATGAAGCGAGGGGTAGGCGTAATTGATGGAGGCAGGCCCTTAGGTATTCCCAGTTTACTCTATCATAGGCCTTTTGTTGGTCCAAGAATACAAGTGCCCCAGAGGCTTTGGACTGACACACATTAGCCACAGAGTGCACGTTATCCCAAATTGACCTTCTGGGGATGAAACCGATTTGTTCTGGGGAGATGGTGGCAGATGCTACAGTCCCTAAACGGTTAGCCATGATTTTGGTTTAATTTGGTGTCTGTGTTTGTTAGAGAAATGGGGGCCAGTTGGCTAAGTCAAGCCTATCCCCTTTCTTGAAGAGTGTGACTGTAAAAGCCTCATGTCCTCCTGGTAGGAGGCGCGTTTCCAACAGGCTTTGGTTGAGTGAGGCTAGCAGCAATGGGGATATGTATTTAAAATATTTTTTGTAGAACTCATATGGAATGCCATCTGGGCCTGGTCATTTTTGGTTTGGCGCACCACGAATGGCTGTCCATAATTCATTTGGAGTAATTAAATTCATTATTTCCGGGTATTGGAAAATGGTGTGGATATGAGCTCAGTCAAGAAATTCCGCCATTTTGGCTGGCTGAATTGGTTCAGCTCAGTATAACTCAGAGTAATATCTTTGCATTTCAATTGCCACTTCAGCCGGTGTGTCCATAATGGAATTATCCGATCTTTGTATCTGTGTGCAGGCCACGCTCTGGCATGGTGCGAAAATTTTTTAAAGAAGTATGCGGTGCACTTGTCGCCTTTAGTGATGCGTGTGGCTTGTATTGGACACAAACCCAATTTTTGTGTTGCCTTTCTAGTGTGTTGAGGTGGGCTGCTGCCTCCGCCCACTTCCAGCCTCATGCAGGGCTATATCCTGTGGCTGGAATGTTGGATTCCAAGTGGGCCAATTCTGCCAGCGCGCGCGAGATAACCGCTAATGTGGCTCATGAGCGTCTGGAAGAGAGATGGCGATAGTGGCGGATGGTGTCTTCTTTGAAAGTTGCCCATGTGGAAATGGGGTCCGCGCAAAATAATGCAACAAACGATTTCGCCAAAGTTGCCTCTTCCACCCACATGGAAAATCCTGGCGACGCGAGCTCTGGGGGGCGGATTTTGCACCAATGTGGGGCCTTTGCAACTGTGACGGGTAAGTGGTATATTATTGAGACCAGTCTGTGGTCGGAGAATTCCATTTTTGTTGTTTTGAAGTGGGAGATGTTGGGTTGGAATTTCGCCAGCGTTAGAATAAGGTCAATGCAGGTCATGAACCTTTATTGGCCATTGTGGATGTGGGGACGCGTCATGTTTTTGAGCAGTGGGGCATGTCACGGCAGTGCATCCATTAACCCAAGGGTGGCTTGAGAACGTGTAATTCTATGTGACCCTGTGGGGCATAGGTGAGGGTGGCCACCAGTCCGTTGGTGAGGTTAGCCAACAGTTCATGTCACCAACTAGGAAAGAATTGGGGGCAGCGGGAGGGATTTGACCGACGAGAAAAATTTCTGATGCTCGTGTGAACCATTTGGGGCGTAAATGTTGACGATTGTGTGCGCAATGTCAGCCTACAAGAAGGTGACAACGAGCACTCGGCCATTTAGGAATGTTTCTGAGGATGTGAATTTGAAAAAATTGTTTTTCCGAATTAGCACCCCAGAGTGCTTCAACCAAAAAGATAGGGATGGTAGGAGCATTGTTTTCCAAGCTTCCTCGGAACCTCATGGACAGTGGGACTTCTGGATGGCCAGGATATCCACAGGTAAATTGTTTTGTAAAAAACTCAGTTTCCTAGCCTGGGACAGGGAGGCCTTGAGTCCAGCAATATTCAGCGTCCCTAGAGTGAAGGTTTCCCCCCTCGCACCTTAGGTGCGAGGGGGTGGGCCCCCTGGCCCACCAGCCTCTTCCAGGTCCCCACAGGCTTTCACAGCAGCGTGGGTGTTAGCAGCAACGCTATTGGGGTTTTTGTTACTTTTTGCGGAAAGAGTCACATTGGCTTTGGCCTTCACTTTTTGTTTTCCTGACATCGGACGAATTTTTTGTGGTGTGGATACGTTTGGTGCATCGTCGAGTGGGGCAAAAAAAATTTTTCAGTTGGGATAGGTCCCAAGTCAGTTTTGGCCAGAGCTTGGGTGCAGCAATTGGGTGAGATCGAATCTCCCATTGGATCCTCAGATTGAGTGGCCTGCTCGGCATGGGCCTCCCAATCTAATTGGGTGATGGATTCCCGAGTTGCTTCCGCCACAAAGGTCTCCATATCCTCCTGGCGTTGTGAGTGTGGGATGGTGGTGGTGGCCTTGGCCGCTTCCTTGGCCGCAGCCCTATGAGCCTGCTTGGCCTTCTTCCACTCCTGCAGGGAGATGGGCTTTACCAATAGGTAACAGCCTTGTGCTCCCCACGGGAAAGCCTCCTCGGTGCTTGCAGTTGGTTCATAGTGTGCCTCTCCGCTGGCCATGGCCGCCGAGGGGTGCTCTTGGAATGTGACGCCCTCCTTGATGGGGCATGTGTGCGCCTTATGGCCGAACATGTCACAGTGGGTGCAAATGGGGGGCGCGCTGTCCACAGTTACCCGGAATGAGTGGGTGGTATGCCCTGCGATGTCAATAAAGGTGGAGTGCAGGATCTGGGTTAGGTCCTTCATGATCTCCTCAGTTGGGGTCAGAACAGCGATGGCTTTGCTGGTGCACAGGTGTGGCATCAGCGTGAAACGTTGCATTTCGAAATATTGTAATTCGCCATATATGGTGAGACCATCTTTCAGGTGTTGCTCCAAAATGTCACGTTTTACTGTAGTAGGCAAAAAGTCAAACGTGAGGAAAATTTGGTTTGATTTTGTCCATCTGGTGCATTTGGTTTTGACGACCCATTGCCCTTCGGGGAGGTTGACCACTATGCGCACCACTGCAGCCTCGTCTGATGCTATTTTGCTTTTGAAACCTAGGTCCAGCCAACCACACAACATGGAGTGAGGTGCAACGTACACTGCGGTCGGGAAAATTTTGTGTACATCTTCACAAAATTTTTCCCATAAGGCCATTTTTTAGATGTCCAGATACACACAGACTCTGAATTCCACCGACAAAAGTGGCTGGGAGTGTGGCATGTTGATGTACTGGTTGCATCGTGCTTGCCACGCAAGTATCTCTGGGGAAATTGTGACCGCCAGTTTTTTTAGATTTTTTTCTATTCCGCTGGATTCTCCGGGGCGTTTTCAAATGTTAGAGGCCGCGGGCCTTCCGCCTGCTCCTCTTGCCTTGCTTGCCCAACTGCTCCCAGACATGGGCGCAGACTAATCTTCTCTATGAGATTATCAAACTAGATTTAGTCTTGAATTGAATAGGTTGCAAAAGTGTTTGCCACGAGAAAGAAAAGTTTTATCAAAAGTATAATTTGGTGAACATTGAACCCTATAAATAACCCCTAAGTTGACATTGTTAAAATATATTCAACTACCAGACTTGTTTATAATATAATTTATAAACTTTTTTGTGTTTAATAATTTTTTATCAGTCTGATATTTGCTTGAGATCAGTAAGATCAGGGTGGTGTGCCATCATCAAAGTACAAACAACAGGGAATATGAATTAAATACTACAAAGAAGCTATAATTTAAATTCTGATCACCATCCTGTCTGTTGTCTTCACACAATAGATGCTCAAAACCACATCCCACCCTTGAAGAAGAACCAGCCCTCTGAAGAAGACACCCAAATTCAACAAGTGGCGCTCATGGCTGGGACTGCAGATGGTGATCACGGCGAACAGAGGAGCAATCCCAATCAATTATTCAGAACCATTACTGGGCCCAATGGGAATACTGAAATGACTGTGTCCCAGATTAATTAGGAAGAAGTACCCATTATTACCTATACTGACAGTCCCATTTCACCTGAAGAGCTGGAACATCTTGAGCAGCAGTTGTTAAGAGGTTATTAATTAGGAAAAGGGCACATGGACAATAGTAGCAACCCTTTTTACCACCAATGAAAGCAAGATGTGTTTTGGATGAGATAGCTTGCTCATCATCAATTAAGTGTAGCTCTGATCTGAAACAAACAAATTGTGATAGAGAATATCGCCCAATACTTAATTGAATTCGTACATCCCACCTCTAGAAATTCTCAGATGACAATCGCCAGCCATCATGCAGCCATTACTGAGTTAGTGAACTTCTCTCGCAACTCTAGCCAAATGGGCCAAATTCTAAATAAGCGGTTGGAAGCCAACTTTGCTGAGCTCCGTTCTAGTTTGGAGGGAAATTACAACTTAGCCACTTGGGCTAATGACCAGGGAGCAGAATTAGCACAAGAGCTAAATGACAGATTGCATCATATCTTTGAAAATTTCTTAGAGGAAAGAGGAGTCACCAAATCTTGGGTCTGCAATATCACTCAGACTTCTATTAATGCTTCAGAGTCCATGAGGCTTAATCACAAAGCCCAAGAGGCACAGTTAAACCATAACGATGAATTTTGTGACCAGTATTGACGCCTGAGCGCCCAAATTTCGCAGATGAAGGATGAATACACTGGGAAAATCAATTACTGGCAAACACAATTTGAGGATCAATGGTTAAAAAATGAAAAAAATCAAGACTCTATTAATCATCTTAATCTATAGATTGATAATCTCAATTATGATGTTAATGTTATTAATGAGTCAAACAATAAACTCCATGGAGAATTGAACCAGTGTAAAGAGGCAATAAAAGAAAAGGACCAAGTGATTTCCACCTTGCAACTACAAGCTACTAGCCTGAATGAGGAAATAGCGAAATTAAAAATTAAAAACCCAAAATCATGTCAATTGGAAAAACAAAATCACCAAGTGAATTTGAACTCTGGCTGACGGGCATTATCAGTGTGCTATAACCCACTCAACTGGAAATTCTTCTGAATATTATGAGGATGAAGCTTCATAAATAGCTACCAAAATGGATGCTGGGCCACGTCAACAACTGCTAAGCAATATGATTGCTTTGGTCAACACTAACACCTCAAACTGGGTACGATGCCTCAACGCCCTAGTACGCCTGGTTCTGGTCAACAAAGGAGTAATCATGATAACCAGGAATGGGGAAGTGATAATTTAAACCAGCAAACCTGCTGGCCTTTGACAAGAATAGAAGTATTACCATCTTCATCAAATGCTTTGAAATGGCCATGCATGGGGCCAGCGACCATAACAAGCAGCCGCCATGATTAACTGCTTTGATGAGTGGAGCATTGAGTTGATTATGCCTCACATTAATGAAAGCCCAACATATGCCGAAGTCAAGGAGGCCATGCTTCATAAATTTGGAGGTCCAGAACGGATGTTAACATGAAAATCCAAGTTTATGAACATCAGCTTTAAGAAAGATGAAGCAATTGACAACTTTGCGGATCAATTCTAATGTGAAGCTCAAGTTCTCTTAGGCGCGCAGGCTATGGTTGATTTTGATGCCAATATTGCACTAGAGCGTGCAGTAGAACCTTACCCTAATCTATCAAAAACTCTATTCCTGCTTTCATGAAAAACCTTGTGACATCTGAATTGGTTGACTATTTACGTAGATGTTCAAAAAATTATGGCCCTCCTAATACTGGTTACAGATTGGGAACCGCTGCCTTTGCTGGAAAATCCTTCAAAACCAATAAGAAGATTAACAACTATCGGCCAGTGAGTGAAATTACTTGCTTTAATTGCAATTGTAAAGGTCACTATGCTTCCCAATGCCATCAGCAAAATGTCAATATAGTCCTTCCCAATACCGTGCAAGAGGAGGGAAAAGAACAAGCACAATAGATGTGGGACGCTCTATTGTGCCTACAAGACCAGTCCCACCTGATAGACAAGCAAACTATGGCCATGGGGCCTTGCTTAACATGAAATTGATTCTATTTTAGTATCAAATGAAGATTCCTCAAATGTACATGTGGTAACTCGCTCCCAGAGTAAGGTTATCACACCTGATGCCTCTGAAGAAGTTGCTAAACCCTATGTGCAACAAATACTTGAGAATATTCCAGCTCTTGGGCATGGGGGGATGACTAAGTTCAAGGAAAGAGATTTAGTAGTATATTGTGACACTCATAGCGCAGGCTGCGCGCACAAGCTAGCCTCGCTTTAGAAGGGTCCATTTATTATATTAAAGAAATTGTCTGAAGATGTATATACCATTAAGGATCAAGGCAGCTGGGTTGTGAATCAAAAACATGCTAATCTCTTTTTTCTGTATCATAAATAATAATAAAAAAATAAAATAATAAAATAATAAAAATATATATAAAAAATAAAAAAAATAAAAAATAAAATAAAAAACAATAATAATTGCAAGCTATAGAGTTTATTTCATAGAATTGATGCCTTGCTGGCATTAGAACTAGGTACCCCCTCTGCAGTAGGGGGAGGAGAGTGCAATCTAACTAAAGAAGTCTACCCTGATGGAGATGTGCCAAACCCAAGAAAGCTCAGCACCAGGCACGCTGGCCCTGTCAGCTTAGGAAAGGCTATCAAGATAACGTTCAAACTTTGAGGAACGTGAAAAGTTAAACGTTGTGACCCAGGAAGAAGGGTAAAGCTTAAATCCAGTCAAGGTGGGGGTAGAGTTGAGTAATTGATTGGACCTAATCATCAGATATTTGAACATATTAGATATCAGCGATTATGGTTCAGGTGTATCCTATGTATATCCAAACTTGGGAATTGCGGCCTAGCAATTTCACTTAATTATATTTGACTATGATGACATGGGCTTGAGTGCTTTGTTGGTTAGGTCAGACTTAGATTAAGTTTTGACTTAATGACTTGGGCACGTGGTCATTGTTGGTCTATGTAAAAATTTAGGTTGTAATGTCAGTTGAGTTTTTGATCAAATTGATTACTAATTAGTGATATTAATCGCCTTGGCATGTGCTGTAGATTGCATGTGAAAGTGAATTGGTTCAGCTAATTTGAAGACATGACGAAACGCCATCTCAAGAATGATGACAGTGTTTACACCAACCCTGAGGCTGAGCATGATGCCTTGAGTCAAAGTATATGTAGATGTTCTTACAAACTTTTTACATGGTTAAGTGCCACTTAGATTAAGTCATCATGGGCAAGATGTGGTGAACATTGAACCCTATAAATAACCCTTAAGTTGACATTAATAAAATATATTCAACTACTGGATTTGTTTATAATTTAATTTATAAACTTTTTTGTGTTTAGTAATTTCTTTTGTATTAATCAGCTTTTACTTGGGATCAGTAAGATCAGGGTGGCATGCCATTGTCCAAGTAAAAATGACAGGGAATACAAATTAAATACTACCAAGAAGCTATAATTTAAATTCTAATCACCATCCTGTCTGTTGTCTTCACACAATAGACGCTCAAAACCACATCCCACCCTTGAAGAAGAACCAGCCCTCTGAAGCAAACACCCAAATTCAACGATTGGTTTTGGCTAAGTGGTTGGAGGTTAGAATATTTAATAAGTTTAACGGTTTCTGAACTTATTAATAGCTATCTACCAATATTAAATAAAATAATTTAGAATCATCTGGTAATTTATAAAACCATAGCAAATCACGGGTATTCCACTAGTACTATAATAAAGTTACATCACTAATTTAAAATTTCATTCTGATACTTTACTTCAGTAAGTCCATTTCACCATAGTTATCATAGGACTAATATATTATCTGTGGAATAAAGGCAGTGACTTGGTATCCTTTAAACTAAAAAAATATACTTGTAATGCATCTTAGATGGCTTCAAGTATTTACTCTTAGGATTCTTTGGCATAGCATCATTGAGCTTAAAAATGGAAGCCCAGCAGTGATTGCATTACCCGCAGTAAAAGCAATTTCATTATTAACCAATCTCTAACACTTAAAAAATTATTTCCCACAGGAATAGTTTTAGTCAATAATTATCCTTTGTATTCAATAAACAAACTTTGCTTGCAGAATTTACAAATTTTACAAAAAATTGAGAGTTTTTAGCCGCGCTCTTGCCTAGTGCCATGTTTCCTCATCTACATAACGAAATCTCATAGTGGCCATAATTATACCCTGTTTCCCTCTCTACTTGATTGGGGGTATCAGTACAGCGGTTACCTGAGGTTGACTACCTTTTAAAAGCCTTTATGGCACCATGATTTACCCTTGCTTCATGAGGTAATCCCCACCCAATGGGCTAAGTTCCGCGCCCCTTCACACGCTCAGGCCCTTGTGCTCTTGTAACAAACTCTGGACCCCCTAGGACCCAAGAAAGCAACTGTAACAGAATACTTGGCTGCCTTTCTCATAACGGTGTGGTTGCTGGTGGGTTTTTTAGCAATAGTGATTTTCAATAACTATCCTGCAGTTGTTACCCTCCTGATGAGATATCAAGTCAAATGAATGGCTATGCCTCTGACAGTCTGGTTTGTGTTCTATGTGTTTACTCACCTAAACTGGCAGACTAGTCTCAACTATTAGCTGGGTTTAAGACATAATTGCCTGAACACTAGTTTCCGCCATCTCCACTCTTCTGCTAGAAGTAAGTGATGTGATGGTATCATTATACCAAATTAGCCTACAATTGATGCTTAGTTTGGTTCTTTTTGTATGGTCAATTGGTGCATTTATCAGGTGTTTCCACGCAGTGGCGGTGGAGTTCTTGACCCAATATTTCCTACACGATTAGTCCCAGTATTATCCCACGCTGGAGGTGGGGGGTGGGTTCATCCGTCCCTTCTGTGGAAGCAGTGAACCAGGTTTTGGACACCCTGGCGGAGTTGTGGGCGTAGTTTTGGTTAATGCGCAGCTTCCTCCTCCCTTATGGATGCCCAGCGGAGTGTAACTCTCCTGGATGCAATGGAAGGGGATGCCGCTGTTAGGGCATGGGATTCTGCACTCAGTCAACCAAGCAGGAGTTTCTACTCTCATATTTACTTTGGTGTCATTAGTAATTCAATCGCTGGCTTTAATATTGGCTCACCTTCTATAATTTTCATTTTGACTTGGAGGCTCAGATCTGCCCTTGTTCATTGAAGCTTTCTGGGATCAATCTCCTAGGTTAGGACTACTATTGGAAGTTTTTATTGAACTATTCCATGTCACCTTAGATTCTGTTTCTTCATACCATTCCACCTGGGACACTCAGTTTGGTTCCTTGGAGAAGGTGGGAGCAGTGGCCTTCTTCATCAGCGCTATACTTTGGTGTGCACCAAATGGGGTAGAAAGTGTACTAAAAAGGTTCCTCAATGAAGCGGTTTGGGTGGAACCCTAAACAACAAGGTGGCATGCCCTTTGTCTCTTGCCCAGCGTGGCTGTTCTGGACAGGCCCCTGGGGTGTGTGTCTTGGCTAGAGGATGCTCAAACTTTATCAATTCAGCTGCTTCCCCTTCTCCTGACCTAGCCCAAGTTGGGGAGGCGGTTACCCATGAAGGAACAGGTAAATTTCAAACCTCTGATGACCATGTTGTCAGCGTTACAATGCAAAGAATTTGAGAAGGTTCTTCCCGCTAAAGTTCCTATTCCCCTCCAGATTCCAGTTCCACAGATGACTCAGAGATTACTACTACTATGGTGGTGTCCCATGCTGTTTCCAATAAGCAAGATTTTGCCTATTTTTGTGCCTCTGGAAATCCATTTGGGTTCACACATGGTGTCAATCGAGGTTCACCTGAATATGGGAGTGGATAGGAACTTTATGAGTCTAAAACTAACGCATGAACTAGATTTGGACCTGGAAGTGGGTGTGTCATTGTTGTTCTCATCCTCCACTTTAATGGATTTGTATAATATACAGTGCCCTGTAACTTTTTGGTGCACAAGTTCTGCTTTTGATTGGTTTTCCACAGTTCCAGATCTGCCCTTCCTAGATATTCTGGGGTAAATAAAGTGGCGTCAGCAGCAGGTCAACTTCAACCTGTACTCAGATGTTCTTACCTTTGCAAATACCTAGTCTTGAGGGAGTTTCACCCTTTTCAATACGCTTGAAAAGAACAGGGATTGAGTTTCATTACATCGCTTCCTTCTCCCATGGCCTTCCAGCAGATTTTCCCCAGCGTTGGTAGCATATCAGAATATATTTGAATCAGAAAATGCTAACCATCTTCCACCACATTCTGAGTATATCATGGATTTCTGCTTGACGGTGGTCATGATATCCATATATCCATTGTATCCCTACATTGCACAAGAGGGCAAGGCATTGGAGGTGTGGGTAGACAATATGTTTTAGAAAGGGTGGGTGTTCAAGCAATCCTCTCCCTATTGCTTACCCATAGTTTTCGCTCAGAAGGCTGATGGAACATTGCGCCTCTGCATGGACTATGGACATCTATGTAAAATCATCATTCATGTACCTTAATCCCTCACCTCCAAGATGGTTAGTCAAGCGATTGCAAATAGTGGGTGTATCTAAAGCTTAATCTTTTAAACAGGTTTAACCAAATTTGGGTGGAAGGCAGGAGTAAAAGATGGTATTTTGTTTAGATGATGTGTCTTCCAGTTACACGTGATGTCCTTCAGCTTGAAGAATTCTAAAGCCACGTTTTGGACGATTACACGTCCAATATTGCGAAAAGAGCGTTTCAGATGAAAATAGAAATAATACCACCCAAAAGACCCTAGCCGATTCTTGGTGGAACCCCTCAAATTGGGGCAATATAATTTCCCCCATTCCTCGGCCAAATAGGCTTAAGGTTAGTAGCAGGGCTACGCTGAATCATTGGTAAAATCATGGGAGCCATTTGGAGGTCCCTCTCCATCTTACAGCTATTCTAAATTTAACCTACACCGCGGAGACCAGCCTCTAATAAAATTTGGAGGGGTCCCATAGGGTGCAAATATTTTCTAACATATTGGGTAAATTATTTTAAAACCTTACCTCACGGATTTATCCTACCTGCCATTGCCCTCCATTAGTCGTTCCTTCAAGGCAAGGTGAGTCTCAAGAGCTCCAATAGGTTCAATCCCCATATTCCCTAATTTAAACATTTATAGTCTGATACAAACTTTGAGCCTCAACACAATTAAATACTAAGCACTAAGATATGGAGAGGGTTCGCTTCTTGACCCCGCCATTATTACTAATAAAAAACTTGTAAAACTCAATCCTTTAATTTTTTTAAAATTAGTATTATAATTACATGGATCAAATAACCCCCTAAAATTATTTATCCCAGCATTAGAGAACAGACCTCTTCTGCAAATATTTGGTTTAATTCAGGTGTGAAAACGCACCAGAAAGCTAACTAAAATTTTAAGTTCCAACAAGTGGTGCTCACTACAAGGGGTATTACATCACAAAATAATTAGCAAAAATGGAGGGTGTTAAGGTAATTAAGCCTCACAAACTCCCCGCTGCCTCTGACCCCATCTAGATGCTTTTTCCTAGCAGTTAACCAGTGCAATGTTTCAAATTGAAACCCTTGAATAGCATGTATGCCTAGCCTTTCATGAGGCTGCTATATTATTTACAAACCCTTTTCCGTGACAGATTTACCTCAGGTGAGGGTAGCATTGCCTCATTCCTCTTCATGTATGAGGCTGTTATGGAATGGACAACCAATCCCCAAAAAGTAAAGCACATCCTCCCCTGCCTCAGCCACTCCACCTAGGAGGTGGTGTTACCTTTTATGGACACCCTTAAAACTTGGGCAGACGTAAAGAAAGAACTCATTGAGTAGTTTGGATCCCAGAAGATCTTGCAAAGGCAAAAACAGGCCTTTATGTGCCTTAGTCTGAAAGATGGAGAGTCAATCACCTCATCTAGTCTAAAATAAGAGAGTCAATCACCCCTTTTGTTGAGAAATTCTATAGCAAAGCTCAAACTCTATTGTTTGCCAAAATGCTCGCTCTTGATGATGCTATTGCTGCTGTTTTGGCTGGATCGGCATCTGATCTCTCTTTGGCAATGCATATCTCTGTCATCAAGCGTTTCTCTCAAAATATATGGGAATTCAATGTTGCTCTATTAACAGTGGATGTTTTTTTTGAACTTGATGATATGCCAGGAGCTCTGAGGTAAAAATATGCTTTAACCCCTCCAGCCTCTTCTATATCTGTTTCCCTTTGGAAATCTGCTCCCACGGAGCTGCCACAATAAGGTGCTCCTCTCATGTGAAGATAGGAATAGGATAATAGTAGTGATGAGCCAACGCTCCCCTCCATATCCAGCTCCAAAGTTCAGGCAGTGAATTTAGGTATCACTTTGCCCTGGTATCCTCCTTTGTCAGAGCGGCTTTTAAAGTGCCTCAATTGTTGCGTACCACCAAGGCACTATCTCT
>JAKSZP010010864.1:0-95139 GCA_022478985.1 Massospora cicadina
CTTATGCAAGCTCATCAGTGGAGCTTGAATTATGGAGATAAGTTGATTGGTAAAATTCATAGTTAAGATTTGTATAACTAATTAAGTAACATTTATGGTTAAGTTTTATATTAAGTAGAGATTAGTTTCGGGTGAACAATTTAGTGAATTGTTCGATAATATTCGCCAATTCTCACCCACTCACCCAAATTGATTGAACGTATCAGACTCGAAGGTTTCAGATGTCAGTCAGTCAGTCAGTGAAAGAATTTTATTAAGTAGACTATCATTCATTATCCGTGCTTCTCTACGGTGTCTATAAAATTTTAAAAGACTCAAATTTATTGATTTAGATTTTATATTATTATAAATAAAGAATAACCACTTAGCCAAATCTAATTGCTCAATCGAATCAACCAAAAACCACCAACCACTCAGGTAAACCTAACTGAACTTATCAAATCAACCAATAACTAATCACCCCTCAAACTAAACTGTGTCCTATCAATTCAACCAAAAGCCATCAACCACTCGGCCAAACAAAATAAACCTATCGAATCAATCAAATAATACTAAACTGCTACCCAAAACATCTCTATATATTTAACATCATTGTGTACGTGACATATCTTCCAAACTACATAATCAACTTCTACTTAACTTGCCAAAAGTATTTTATTAAATAGGTGAACCAAATTAGGCAGGTTTTTTTACATCTATATAACCTAACATCCAGATACCCGTGCTTCGCTGCAGTTTTAAAGTTTATCAGATGATAAGCTCACACTGACATAGTCTATAGGCTGTGCCAGCGCTACTCTCAAGCCACTTGGACTAAGCTTCACTGTTGCTCTTATGGCTGGTGAGCTGATTATTCTATATTTTCTTAATCTACTTAACTCTAATACTGATTTTAATTTAGTTTTGGGTGAGCAATTTGGGGAAATATTCGATAATATCTGCCAATTTTCACCCACTTGCCCAAATTGATTAAACCTATCAGACTTGATAGTTTCAGTTGTCAGTCAGTACATCAGTACTTCATTCAGTCAGTCAGTAAATTTTTTTTATTAAGTAGATGAGAATCAACTTAGCAACTTCTTTTAAAATTCAGTATCATATAAGTAAAAGTTATATATAAAATATAAAGAGGATATATCAACATTTATATTATTTCTGTTAACCTCTTTCTTTCTCAACTAATACAAAGCCTACAGTGATAAATAAGGTATCAGTGGATAGTATTTTTACCAACTTCTGACAGCATAATCAGTTAATCTTAAAAACATGTTACTTGTTTAAAATTTAAGTCAAAAGATAAATCATGCTACTTCCACTTTCAATTCCCCACAGTCTAAAAATTTGACGTGTAAATGTATCAAAACAGAAATCATTGCTGCTGACTTTGTTAGGCAATTTAACATAATAATGTTTAAGTTTAATATATATTACCCAATTTACCTATATAGAACTTTTGTACATTGGACCCCTAAATGATTTATTCTTAAATAACTTGAACCTATCAGGCTTGCAAACAATCAAATCAATTTTGAAAAAATACTATTGTCATGTTAATGAGAAATCTAAATGCTAAACAGGGCTTAATTAATAGGGTAAAAATGTTCATCACAACCTCCAAGGATATACTGTTACTGCTCTGTTAATTTTTTTGGGAAAACTGTTGTCATACCACAAATTATCCTAGCCCCATCTGACCCAACAATGCCTTTTTAAATGACCAGAAGACAGTTTCCACCAAAAGTTACATTTGCAATGACTATCAATTAGTCTAAAGGAAAAGCCTTCAAAGAGCTAAATTATATTTTCCAAATGCTATATTTTTTATAACAACTCTATGTTGTTTTTCAAGAGTCACTAAAACCAACAATATTTTTCTACTAATTACTGAAGTTGACAAACATGAAAATTAAAGATGATTGCATTTTAATATCAGATATTGTATAGAAAGAGGTATAATGAATTGTAATGATGCTTAAATTAATACTCTGCATTTTTGTATATAATTTGCTATGTTTTGGTTTCAGAAATAAGACTAAATCATTTGAGGTTCAATGTGAAAAATTTTCCATAGGTTTAATATGTATTTATTAATAGAAATCATCATATTATTCTGGCTGAATGGTTTTTGGCTTATTCAGTTGATTTGATAAGCTCAATAGGTTTGCCAAGTGGTTTGGTGATTATTAGGCTATTTGTTAAGCTCAATGGTTTTGGCTTAGCAGATGGTGATTTAGTCAATCTGATGAGATTATTGATTTTAGCCAATTGTTTAATAATTTGGTGATTTGATTGGCTTAATATATTATATCATATAAGGTAGTGTGTCAGTCATTGGTATCACCAATTTCTTAAGTAAAACCATTCAACCTATCAAATTAACTATGTAATACCAACCACTTGGGAAACCCCATTGAACTAAACTTTTAAAATAATTTGCAGGTAATGTTTCTGTCATTGGTACCACTAGCCACTTGTCAAACCCATTGAACCTATCAAATAAGATAAATATCAGCAATTGCTTAGCAAACTATTAAATCAAAGTTCTAAAATATATGCAGTGGGCAGTGTTTCAATCATCTATATAACCAACTGCCTAGCTAAAGCCATTCAGCCTATAAAATTAACTAATTAATATCACCTCTTAGCCAAACCCATTGAACCTAATTTTAAAAAAAATATAAAGTGGTGGATAGTATTCAGGCATCAGTATCATCAACCACTTAGGTAAAATCCATTAACCTTCAAACCAGCTAAATACCACCTGCATAATCAAAGCCATTATACTATATTCTTTAATATAACATGGTAGGTACTATGCCACTTCTCATCCATAACAGAATTATATAATGTTTTATTATACTATCTATCTATGATATAATACAGTATCAAATATGCTTTCTAGTGCCAGCTACCACCAACTCCTAAAGAAATTTTAGCAAAAAATATAAAATGCTAAAGCTCAAAAATACCAGAGTGGCTAAGCCAGAAGAGCAGCTTTAAGCACCATGTGAAGCTAATACTGTAATTCGTTGGCAACACAAAAAATTAATACAGAATCAACCTAAAAAAGATTAAAAGGCATATGCTGAAAAATAAAGGGTGTACACCATCCTCAAGAAGGGCGTCTGAGTAGATATATCCATTCCTGTAATACTACTTTACTTCCTGAAACTACAATTAAGGCAAGATTTAAGAAAGTTACTTTAGCCTATTAGATACTAAATGTCTATTTTTCAAAGTCAAGCATCTTGAAAGTAAATTAATGTCAAAAGGTTGCCATAAAGTTATCATTATTATAATAGATACAAATGAATCATGTTAAGAATGATGGTATTTGTGTGAGTTCAGATGAAGTCTAAATCCCAGACAACTTGCAATACCCTCAAGGAAGTTCTACACCTTCAGAAGCTACCAAAATTGCAATAAACAAGAAACCCCAAGGAAAGCGACTTAAATCTTAGTTCCCTTCCAAAGATTCCAAATTAGTTGATAAAGATCTTTCCATTTATAGATTGTCTGAATCTGTTGAATTGATCAGGAAAGATTGAGGTTACCTTAATCCTCCATATTCCACTGCATTGTTCAAAAAATTGCTGTACCCTACTCAATCCCATACATCAGCTAGATTAAAAATAATGCTGAGTTCTAAATAAAATTATTCTTGTTTGTATCTATGATTTGTGCATAATTTTTACTAGATAATTTTTCTGTTAAAATTAACAGACTTGCCTTGTTTATGACTATTAATAAAGAGAATACCCTAGAGACCTAAAGTCTACTAGGAAATTTCTGCTGGAGTTATAATAACTAATAAACATGTAGTCTTTGAAGGACCCAGCCTTCAAATTATAGTAAAAGCTCAATACTGGTGCTCTTTGCCAGGTCTCTTCCAAGGCTACCTGTTGAAGACAAACCTTCTCATAAATAAGCCCAGCAAACTAAAGATCTACCAAGATGGAGAAGAATATGAGCTTGATTAATGGACAATCTTTTTGTGAAAACCATAAAGCTTGAACTAGAGCCCTTGAGTAACAACTTATAAAGGTGACTTGAGGAGCCTGTCTGAGCATTAGAGGAGTTTTTTCTTGATGAGGATTTAGCCCTGATTTCATTTTATAATAAATGCATTTTCTTTGTCATCTAAAATAGCAAGCCAGTCCGCCAAGATTGAAGGTCTCTGCTGATTACTAGATACTAAATTCTCTCTCAACCGTGTTAACACCTGCTACACCACTTTATAGAATAATATGGATGATTACTGCTGTCAATTCAATGAGGTTATTCTCATACTAACCTGGAAGCAACTGAAGCAACTGAGCCTGGCCAGTCTTAATTACAGATATCCATGCTCTCTCTGGCCCTATTGAATATTTTAAACACACCTTTAAGGAGAAGTATGTTCCTGGGACCAAACTTATCCAGTCTTATCTTTGTGTATGAAAATGTGATAAAAACCACTACAGATTGCTAACAGTGCCAGCACATACAAACCTGTCTTGATAGTAAGGCTTAAAAGATTATGATGCTATACCTTCAACATTGTACTACTCAGAAGGATCTAAAGGACATCCTTATTACAGAATTTGGAAGTAGTATATCCCTGTCTAATTTTAAACAAGCATTTATGCAGAACCGCCATAAATGTGGAAAAACAAATAATTGAGTTTAATGAAAAGTTTAATATGAATCTCAGGATCTGACATCCTGCAAATGGGTTAACTTGGACAATGCCATTGCTTCCATCCTCTACGCTTTTCAACACAATACGACCCTTGTACTACACTTCCAGAATGAAAAAAAGTTGTTAAAATCAATTCTTAATAAGGATTATATCATGGAGTTGCCTGAGCTGGAGGCGCATCAAACACCCAATAAGGGGAATTAGTCTTTTTTTTAGTACTAGATGGTCCCAACCCAAGGGGGGGGGATTCATCGATGTAAGGGGAATTAGTCTTACATTTATGCAGCAAGACAGTTCCAAAGACTTAAATTCTCAACGAAAACCTTGCTCTTATTTTGGATTTTTTGGGCATTAGGAGGATTCATGTTGGAAGTAAAAGGCTGATGAGGCAGGATAAGCAGAGTCAGCTTAGGGCGCAAGGCATCCTCTTCTGACAACTCTACGCCTCATCCCATACTTACTGCTGCTACCTACCCTAAATGTTTCATCATATTTCCACCTGACAAAGTGAATGTCTAAGAATTGCTAATTTTAAATGAAAGTCTGAACTTTTTTACTCGCTTCTCCTGGACCACTTACACTAAGAACATTTATTTACTCAATTCCCCATTTAGGAACTGGGGTTATCCATGTTAATTTTATTCATCCATAAGGTGAAAAACCAGCCTATATTAAATACAGATTGTTGGATAACTTCCTTTCATCTCAACTGATTAAGAAGATAAAAATTGCATCAGTTTAAACCACACCTTTATTATAGAACTGTAGGGCCTCACCTGACCCAATCTCTTGGTGTGTACTTCACCCTAACACTCCAGTTTATATTTCTGGTTGTATCAGTCAAAGTTATTGTGCTAGAAAATGATGGTTACTTCCTTCTCATAAGCACATAAATTCTTGTTGAATTTGACACCAAGATTAGTCATATGGACATGTATTTTTATTTTAGGATATTGCATTCCTCTAGTTATTAATCACATCATTAAGAATAAAGTAAGAAGAAACAATAAAAGTTGTCTATTAGAGAATTCAGACTTCTTTGAGTGGCTGATTATTAAGTAGAAATTCCAAAAACCAAACTGCCTCCTTTTAGTGATAGGCTAAAGAAAGGATGCCCATATCTTCAAACAACTAAGTAGTTATACCCAAAAGTCTCAAATAATGGTGGACATGAGGATTAAAGTTAACATGCCACAAGACCATTTGTTAAAAAGTTTGTGGAGACTCTAATCTGGCAATCCATGAGCCATTTATCTACCCTAGGGGGCTAGATCCTGCTTAATGAGGGCCCCTAACCATTTTGATGGCTACTTTCACTAATAGCCCTATAAAAATTTCGTGAAAACAACCTGTAACCTACATTTGGACTCTACCCTCTGACTAAGTTGAATCTAAATTTGGGTGCAGAGGTTTACACTATTTAGAGGTCAATGAGGACACATCTAACAGATACATAGATTTAAAGATAGATGACACCCTCACCTTTGAGCAGCAGCGTCAAGAAGTAGCTTTAATTGATAAAACTGACATAATTTAAAAAAGTTTAGATACTTTAAGTTGATGAGAGGTATAGCATAGACTGCTTATGGGTGATGCCCCTCCAGTTCATGATCAACCTTATCTGTCATTTAATGTTGAAGAAGCCCATGAGGCAAAGGAGCTTAAGCAACTCTTGGACGCTAGATTACTTAAGCCCTCATAAGGTCTGTGGGCCTTGCCATTGCTTCTTAAATGGATAAAGATGGTGGGTAATGGGTGGTAATGGATTATCACTGGCTTGATGCCCTTACTCAGAAGGACAGTCATCGACTACCACAAATTAATAATTCCCTACAACTCTTTATGGGTCCTAATTCTTCTCTACAATGGATCTTTTTTGTCATGGTTGGATGACATGATAGTAGGCACTGATGCTAGGAATAAGGCTGGGCAACAGGAGGCCCAGAAGATGAAGCTTCAGGCTCTTCCTGACTTGAAGCACACCTTAGATCAACGCTGGGTGCAAGCCAAGCAAGCCCAGGTTGATACTAATGGGGTGCAAAACGCCCAGCCTTTTATTTCAGCTCAGGCCCTAAAACGAACAATTTACGTTTTAAATAATGATGGTTTGATTAGCTTGGTTGGAGAGCAAGGGTTCGAGTCCCACTCCAGCTATGAGATTTTGACTTCAGGTAATATAAGGTTTCAATCAATTACTTGAGTAAAGGCACTTTTAGTGTATTTTACCAAAACGGACGGAAGCATCTGTTTATTGGAGCATCAAGGCTTGGGCGCATTTCCGCAGAACCCAAATTTCCCCGATTCATTTTAAATAGGTTTTTGTGATCAACACTCCTTGTTGATCGACTTCCTTAATATAACCCCCCGTTATTTTACGTTTTTTCCAATGGTTCCTTGGGCAAACTTGGTGGTGGACCTCTTCAGGGAGGTCTCCAACCATGTGGGCCACTACCTTATCTCACAATTTACCAAAATCCCAGGGGCATCTGTGGGCCACTCAGGTCCCCTCCAGATCGAGGCACCCAAAGCCCCTGACATCAAGCCACACTTGATTATGGATGCCCCTCTGGGGTCCACTCAAGCGGTGTTGTTTCTTACCTGGTATTTTATGTTGCTATTTATACACTTGCCTGGGGTACATTTTGCACTGGCACTGCTCGATGGCTTGTCTTCCCATTCTTATAACAGCTAGTTCCCTAGCAATGTGGGTTTGCATCCCACATCACCTTGCTGGGAACGAGAGAGTTACAGACACTCTCTTGACATTTTTAGTAGTTATTGTCAAATTGAGCTTGTACTGGAGGATCAGGAGGAATATGCTTTTATAGCAAGTGAGGGGTTGTTTGATCTCATGAGAATTCCCCAAGATCTATGCTATTCCATGTTCACTTTCCAAAGGGCGATGTATGGGCTGTCAAAAAACATAAAGATGTCAATTATGTTAATCTATTTTGATGATGTGACCATGTTCTCTTGCACCTTAGATCAACACCTCACTCATTTTTAAGGAAGTGTTCAAATCTGTATGCAATGTGTCACTGAAGCTAAAATCAGCAAAATCCTGGTCCTTCCAAACCAGTATGAATTCCTAAGGCATAAAACTGCCCAGGAAGGGATCTCATCATTACCAGATAATGTGGTCTCTATTGAAATGATGACTTGAGCATCAAAATTTATGTGATATTCATGTTTTCATAGAGATATCCAGCTATTATCATTAAATTTATCTCCCACTTTGATGAGCTTGCTAACTGCTAACATATCTGCTCCATAAAGAGGCTCTGTTGCAATGGAAACAACTAAAAAACTAGCTTTTGACGTCCTGAGGAAAGCTCCCATAACTTCTCTGTAATGGTAATCTAAAGCTTGATAAACCATTTATTCTTATCACTGAAACTAGTGATGTTGCTGTTGAGGCTATTTTGGCTTAACTTGATGCAAATCAAGCTGTCCACATATTTAGCATACATCAGTAAAACACTAAATTGGGAGAAAAGTAATTACAGTGTTACCCAGCGTGAATGCTTAGATGTATTTCTTGATATTAAGCATTTTTGTCCTTTTCTATATGGAAACCATTTTACCTTGGTTACAGACTATGTCGCCTTATGGTGGCTACAACAAATGAAGGATTTGGATGAAAACATGCTGAGCACTCAAAGTCTAAAGTTATGATAATTCTATTGTTCATTGCATCAGGATGATACATTAAAATGCTGACAGATTGTCACAACTACCCATACTGATGCTCAATGTCTCCAAGGAAGATTTGATTTATGAACTTATTGAGAAACCCGGGAATGGAGCCAAGAGTCTCCTGTAGTTCAGCAATGATTGAAGAATATGGCTGTAATCCTGGGGGAGCGCCCATCTGCTTGGACTGGGAGGAGTTCCCATTCCCATTGAAAAAGGGTCTGAAAAGGCCAGCTGCTTCTCTCACCTTGCAGGGCAACTAGCCCATGTGGTGGATGAGCGATGGGTAACATCTTACTCTTTAAAGATCCAGACACCTGTACCAATACTAACTTCAGCTGAATTGGTACTGCAAATCAAGGGAATTTGTGCCAAGTTATTAAAGAGTTGGCATCCCCTGGTGTAGAAGGGTTGGATGAAGACAATGGCAACAAACCTTTGGCAACAAAGCCCGATGGGCATGTGCTTTTGGCAAATAAAGCATCTGTGTCAAATCTCAGAAAAACTTGCTGATGGCATTATGTCATTGAGAAATGTTGCTTTCAGTTCAAAACCCTCCCCAAAAATATTGGGAACAAGGCCCAACAGGAGTGCTCCTTTGATGAAGAAATCGCCTTATGTCAAATCTTTGGTGGAACTCGCTGATGGCTTCAGGCCATCATCAAAAGTTGCCACCAGTTTGGAACCCTCCCCAAGACTATTAAAATTTTTGTCCAATAAATCCATTTGGTCAAACGGATGCCAAAGTGACTATATGTGGGTGTGTTGGGCACCCTGAACCCTTTCCCAACCTCCTAGGACCACCCCTATGTAAGGTGACCTTGTGAGGTTCCTTCTGCCCATCAGGCAAGACGCCGTTGCTCCAGTAATCAGTACTTAAGAAACCTGCAATTTTGGCGTTTGTGGACAAACTGATAGAAACTTTTCCTTAGCTAATAATTTCAAAATTAGTTCAAAATGATTTTTTTTCTCCCCTCGCTCAAAGTTTGCCAGGTTAGGTCAAATCTCAAGAGCCATGATTCTGATTTTTCCAAGCTGTTCCCCAAATTGATCATCTATTTAAGCAGTCATAACACACTGAGAAAATTGATAGTTGACTCTCTTATTTTAAGATTCATTGAAAAATCTTCCCATGCTTTAAATTATTTGGTTAAGTTCAAAATTTTCCTTACTTAACCCCTGCAAATCTCAAATGTGGCTTCACAGGCTCATATTGACTGGGCAGTCCCAGTCATATTAGTAACTTTGGTTCCTACTGCAGTCATTTAGCCTATTGTGGTGTGCTTTTCTTTCCTTTTGATCATTTTCAAGTGATTTTAATCTAAAAAGCTAATTTGACCTTCATCAACTTGCAGAAAAACCTTTTCCAGCCAATGATCTTGGCTCCACCGCCTTCCACTCTAGTGTGAGGCAGCGGCGCTCCACCTGCTTATGTTTACCACCAAGCAGGCAAACACATGCAGATTGACTCATCTAGTCTACCAAATACATCTGGCCGCTATGTCCCTCCAAGGGACTTGGCACTCCACCTCACATGAGTCCACCTAATCTGCCCCCATCCCTTAGCCCTACCTTAATCCACTATCCACTTTTGCCTCCATGTTGAGCACAGACATCTCTTCCCATATGCTGAAGAAGTGATAATTGAGCTGGCAACTGTCACCTTCGCACTGGCAGGATTTATAGACTTCCGCCCTTATAAGGGCTATTTTGATATTGCTTCCCCACTGAAGAGGACGCGACTGCTGCAGCAGCTACGCTCTTGGTATACAAAAGCATCCCCATTACTACCATCTGAACACAGATACCAGATGATACCACACTCTTGGTGAACTTTGCAAAACTCAACTAACACCTTCCCCTCAAACACCTTTGAGGAGTTGATGACAGGGCTGTCCACTTAAAGAAAAGACCCCATCCTCCAATTCATTGTCCAAAGTGGTGCTGAGCGCCTTGCGGCACATCAGGCAATGGACACCATCATTCCCCACCAGCTGAACATGGCCCAGCACATCCCACCGCATGCCTATACCCCATATGCACCTGAACATTTCTTTTGGGCTCATATTGACAATGATCGCACAATTTGCCCCCTCTGCCATGAGTTGGACCATACAAAAAACATGTTGATACAATTCAAACACTGCAAACATTGCCAACTCCACCCATGAGGCCACACCAACAGTGTTCAAGTGAGGATTTTGGCTGCCCCCACCCCCCAGGTTGTGCGCTTAAGAATCAGAAGCAAAATCTAGTAATTCAAGCCCAAGCTGGACAATTTACACCCATGCCAACCAATTGTGAGCAGGTTTGGACCCATATCCAATCCAAAATTTTTCCCGCCCCATAACTTACCCAACCACAGCCACCTATTACCAAATTAATCCAAGTCAACCAAAATCCCTGGGACCTACTGGATGAAGTGACCAAAAATGGTGAAATTGTCCCACCACCATATTTTCCAATTGATTAGGAACCTTATTTGAATTCAGACTTTGATGCCCCAGCCCTGCCCAACCAATATGTCCCCAAACCCAATGCTCCACCTTTTCCAAAACGACCACCAGCTTGCCAAGGCTGCGGTTGCCTCACCCAAAAATTACTAGCTTTGCGAAGCTGTGGCAAAATCTGTTGCTGAATTTAAGGAAGGGCTGCATATCAACCAGATCACCCCAATTTCCCTACTATTGCAAAAGAGGAAATCAAACACATCTTTGAAACTTTTACCACCATTGTCAAACATGTCGCTGAACTGGCAGATTTTTCCTAGTCCACACATATTACCAGAAACAACATTGCAAATTTATCCCAACTTCACAAAGCCCACATCCAAGCTGAACACCATGTTTCTAAACTCATAGAGGCTATGCTACAGGCCCAAATTGTCAATATCAACAATTATTTACTTCACCTTGACCCTCGTCCCACGGATGCCTCAACCATCTTGCTATCAAAATTGACCCATCTCTTCAATGCTGGACATGATGATCCGCCTGATCCCCCCTCCCCTCCGTCATGATGGCATAAGCAACTCATTTCTGTATTACCTGGTAGATTGTTTCCTCTTTGTTTGTCTCGCTGCTTGTTTAATGTGGTCGTTTCATGTTTTTTATTAGTTTAGTTTTTGAGTTTCTGTTTGTTACTGTTTGTTCCTGGTCGGCTTGCCTCAGTTAAATAAAACAATTGATCCTATTGTATTAAGAGTTTTTTAGAACTCTCCCAGATCGCAGATGCCATCCGTCAGCAAAATTTAGGTATTTTGTGGGCCCAATTGTCCCCACTCCAGGCGAGTATCCACCCCCTCACCAATGTTGTCATATACAGTTCTCCTATGGGGAGCCCCAAACTATCCAATCCAATATGCACAACTCCCTACGCTCAGGACCGTTGGGCCTAGAGCTACAACAGCCTGGTTTTTTGCTGGGTTGCATTCTATGCTCACAGCATGTCAGCAATATATCGTTACCTTTTTCCTTGCACACTATAAAGACATTTGAGTGTCAATCCTCTGGCATTCTGACTCACATTTTGGGTGTTTTTGCATCCAGATTAGCAGGCCAATTTAAACTTTATCTACTGTTTTCCTGTCATAATTGACCATCTTTTGTTTACAGCTGTCGGAATTTTAGATAAAGAACAAATTGAATGTCCCACTTCCAGATTGAGACATAATAAATTAACTCTCAACCCTATCAAAACAAAGATAACTTCAGGATTCTCATCCCATATTCTGAGTCCCGTGGGGCGGAATTTCCACTGATCTGGTCATGGGGCGGCGAAATACATTGAGGGTGCTGACCAGGTAGTCAATCAGAAAGGCCATGAAAAAACCCTGAATGGATGGGGCCACAAAGATTTATAAGCTTAGTGTCCCCATGCACCCTATATATTGTCACCTTTTAACCTAATAAAATATTAGGTGTTCTATCCATTCTTCTGTTTCCTTTTCAACCCATTTTTGAAAAAAATTTCAGCTTTGAGCTACCTTCAGACCTCAGCAACAGTCTTAAGAACTGTAACACTGACAAACATGGTTCTCACTACAGGGGCTCAGCTGTACTAAGTAAAAACGTCTATCACCAACAATGGAGAATACTAGCAGCCCTGAAGACCAATCCACTGGTCAGTTGAGAAGCGTTTCTTGATGAGTTAGTAACTTGTGATATGAAATATCACCCACAAAGCCTGAGAGGTTAGAATTCCAGGCCACATTCTAGTTCTCCCTGCCCTATATTGATGGAAGTCAGTACCAACTTCAGTATGAAAACCTTAAAAATGTTGTCCAACAAATATTAAATGGTATCTACTCCATGGGCGCTCACTCCCACCGCTCCTGTGCTTCTTCCATTCCCTCTACCATGTGGGGCCTCTATGACTCGGCCCAGCTGCCAGCAGGAGAACTTGCCATGGGTTCTGAACGCTACCTTCACAACTTTATTCAACCAGCTATTCATCACCTACTTCAGCTAGTTAAGCTGCACCATCAAGAAGTATCCTGAAAACTGAGGCTCACCCAGGCCTTGCACTCTCACATCGTCAATTTCTATAATGCAGCCTCCTCTTTGTTCATGACATCTGTGAGGCTTTATTGATAACTGACAGTTGATCAACGCGGTCTGATTTAAAAATGTGGTGCTAGCGGGATCTCTGGCTATCTTGATGACCAGCTGCTTTGGAACGTACAACTTCTTGAGACAACTTGGAATTGGCGCCTCCTCCAAGTTGAGGATCTGGTATGGCCCTGCAACAACATTATTGGGAGCTGCTCTCGTGACTAATCCTCTAGGAGTGAAGGCCCTGAAGGTCCCAAAGGACCAGAGGGTCCCTGTGGACCTCCTGGGCCCCCAGGTCCCTCAGCTCCCACCCCTGATGGCTTGAAGATCCATGACAGAAGGATGTGATAACAGCCTTGGCTGCCCTACGTGATTAAATTCAGAATATAGCTCAGGGATGCAAACTCCGAGTGGATAGGGTCCCCCTCAACCCTAGTGTCTCCATTGAGACACTGTTGGACAAAATTGACAACCTCAGTGCCTTCAACAAACTTACCAATACTCACATTTAAGCTTGAACAAACTTGTCAAGGGTTTGAAACCCATTTGACTACCCTCAAGAGCCAGCTTCACCTTCAGGGCACCAAAATCCAACACCTAAAGAAGCAAGTCGCAAATAAAACTTCCGTTTCCTCCCTCAACCAAAATTGGGATGATATCCAAGAGGACCTTGAGGGCCTATGGTGATGACTAGACCAGCAGGCCCCCTGCTATTATGTGGAGACTGAGACCTTAAAGCCAGCACCCATACTGGTGTTAACACCCTCTTCATACCTCTTTTAACTGATTTTGAACCTAGTTTTAAAGAAAGGTTCACCTTTGGTAAGGAGAGCATTGCCACCTTCCTGAACGCATATGAGAGCTCCAAGGAGGAGGACACTAATTGGAAGAAGGTAAAGCATATCTAATTCTGCATAGATAGCACTGCCCAGGAGATCATGACCCCCCATTTGAAGGACTGCAACACTTGGGAACAGATCCGTACAGCTTTAATCCAAGAGTTCAGCAGCTATCAAACCCTGGACAACCATAAACAGACATTCATGGGTACCTGAATGAATAAAGGAGAAAGCCCCTTGTATTTTTCCAGCTGTTTTCACTCCCAAGCACAACCCTTAGTCAATACAAAATCGTATCACCCTGGATTTTGCTATTACTGCTGTCATTTCTGCATTAGAATCCTACCCTGAGGTTCAAATGCATATGATTGGACAGAAAAATGGGTTTACCTGCATCCAGGAGATCAAGGAAGCACTTAACGAGATCTCTGCGTTGACTCTACACTTTAAGGCTACATTTACAGGCCCATCTAACCGTCCTAGAGTCCATGTGGTCAAAAACCAGAAAACCCTCAACCTTAATGCACTTACTGTAACAGTTTCAGACACAGTGCCAAGACATGCTGAAATATACCTTCTGAGGAGGCGGGAAAAGGGCTGTCAGCATGAAGGAAGAGGAGCCTCATTATGGCATCTCTACCCAGCCTCAAGGATCCTCCATAACCTTGAACAAACCTGGAGCTATCATATCTGGAGAAGAAGTTTTGGTATCCGATGATAATAAAAAATAGATACTGCTTAATCTTCTTCTGATAACTCTCCCATGTTCCTCATGCTACTGCCCCAGTTTGAAAGTCTGGTTACCTGGGTCACAGTTCAAGTTCATAAAATTCCAGTCCTTGTCATAGTCAAAAGTGACTCCCCATGAACGTCATATCATGCAAGTTATTGAAACACATCAAGATCTTTCTGGATTTTCCACACTATATGGAGTAAGCACGGATGACCCACAATGTACCCGATCTATAGGGGCTTATTCCTCTCTACCATTATGGTTTAGAAAGCTTGCTGTAAATAACCCTGCTGTAGCGCTAGATAACCCTAGATATGACCTTCTCCTTGGGGCTCAGTTCTTTTTGAGACTAATTGGCCTTACTCCATTATGATGGTGGCTTTCTATCCCTACTAGGGAATTGAGTCCCTATGATCTTTGAGACTTCTCATGATTTCAAGACTGAGGTCAAAGCCCAAGCCTGTTTGCTGGAGAGTGAAGGCTGAATCAATTAGCTCAAATATCACATTAGGGGCTCCTGAGTCTGATTGCCCCTCCTGTTGTTGATGGGCAAGAGGACATGTCGATCTACTTACCTAGGGAGACTACAATACCTCCGAAGTCCCAAGTCATTGCCAACACCTGGGTCTATGTCAACATCCCCTCAGGATACCTATTAAAGATCTGAGGCCTAGACAACCCATCCACAAAAGAGGTGCTAACCTGCCTGAGGATCATAGATCCAGCTTATGCTGGATCTAAATCAGTGTTGTTGGCTAACCTTACTGATAAACCCAAAAAGTAGATCCATACAGTCCAACCGCCTATGTCCGCCTTCTACTGGTGGAGGCTATTGCTGATGTTCAAAGCTTTGGGGACTCGAGGGATTTTTGGCTTGGAGACACCTCCATTGGTCAGCCTGGTCAACACCAATATTGGCAAGGACCTCTCAGATGACTAATAACGTAAGGTTCAAGATTTGTTGGAGGAGTATATGGACCTATTTTTGATCTCGATCTATGACTTTGGAAAAATGAATGGAATCCTACATTATGTGGAAACTGGGGACGCTCCCCCTTTCAGTCCCAACTTTACTGAAAAATCAAGGTTGAAGTGGCCCAGGTGAAAGTAGAACTCAAAAAACTACTCGACGCTGGACTCCTGGTACCATCATGCAGCCCTTGGGACTCTACTCTTCTGCTGGTTCATAAGAAGGATGGCAGCCACTGAGTGGTGATGGACTACCAGGGACTCAACTCCATCACCAAGAAGGACAGTTATCCTTTGCCCCAAATTGATGATTCCCTTTATCTGCTTGCCAGATCTCAGTACTTCTCTTGTAAGGAAAGTGTCTATAACTCTCCTGTTCTCAGCGTGGCAGTGCGCGGTGCACCAGGCCAACGCCAGGGAACTAGACATTAGTGACAACGTTATTAGAGCCCAGCAGAGGGTGCTGGAGCAATAACCACACATGCATACAATTGCGAATTTTACAATAAAAAACCATATAAGGGCGACGCGATGCACATATAAAATGGGGCTAAGCGGCCCAGGTTGGAGGGATCCTGGGCGGACAAACGGTGGTCAAGGGGAGAGCTGAATGGTACTTGTAAGTGCAAGTGTAATGGAGCACGAGACCTCCTCAAAGAGGTTTGTGCACAGGAGCGTTTGGAATATCATAAAATTTAAAATAACGTAAACGGGGTAAAGGTTTATTTAAGAAATTGACCAACAAGGAAAGTTGGTCAGGGAAACCTAATTAAGCTTGGACGGAGAAATTGGGGCTATGCCACAGTGGGCCCAAGCAGCGACTCACCAATAGGGCAATAATGCCATCTGAGTTAGTGGAATAGGCTAAAACTGACTTCACTCAAGTGATTGACTGAAGTTGGATTTACCCTGAGCGTGTTATTTCATAGGTGGAACGGGTTTCAAATCCCTGTTCCTCAACTAACTAAACCAAACCATCTGCCTTTATTTAGTAGATAGTTCATTTTAATGCTTGGCCCATCGTCAGGGGCTGGGCACTCGGCACCCCACTTGGACCAACCTGAGCATATTTTTCCCTTACCCAGCGTTGGTCTAGGGTGTGCTTCAGGTCTTGGAGGCCCTGTAGCTTCACCTTTTGGACCTCCAAGCGCCCAGCCTTATCTTTGTAGTTGATACCCACTATTATGTCATATGTACATGACATTACCCTCTCCTTCCATTGGGGCTCAACCCCCTCCAGGGGATTGTGCCAAGGAAAAGTTCTTTTGGGCAGGGGCCAACTTCATGGCAGCAACGGACGGTTTAGGTGGGGATCCAGCAGCCTGGGGGAAACGCTCGTGGAAGGCTTCAATCATATCTTGGGCATGAACACAGTTGCGCGCTGGAACCCAACTGTTCTCTTCAGTGTCAAAGCCCTTCCAGGATACCAGGTACTCCAGTCTACTTCCAATGTGGCGGGAGGCAACTATCTCTTCCACCTCCCACTCAGGCGCCCCATACACGAGATAGGCCTCAGGATTCTCTGGTGGGGGGCCCTCAAACAACGTAAGTTTGCTCTTCTATGAAACACTGAAAAGATCCAAAATGAAGGGGGAAGATCTAGCTGGTATGAGGCATGGCCCACCTTTCTAACAACGCGGTAAGGTCCAATCCTCTTAGGGCCCAGCTTCTTGCAAGGCTGCTTGAAAGGGATGTTATGAGCATCAAGCATCACGAGATCCCCTTCCTTGTATGCAGGACCTACTTGGCACTTCCCATCAGCGTTCTCCTTATACACCTGCATTGCTGCCTCCAAGCTTGTGGAAACCCCCTGGTGGACCTTCTTGATTGTCTTGGCAAAGTCCACCACCGCTTCAACCTTTGACCCACAGCTGGGCTCCATGTTAAAAGTGGGGTTAAAGCCATGGATAACGAAAATGGGGAACAACTGATCGAGGAGTGAAAGATATCATTGTAGCTAAACTGGGCCATTGGTAGGTGAGAAGCCAGTCAGAATGGTCTGCGGCGGTGTAAAACCGCAGGAACTGCTCCAAGCACTGGTTCACTCGTTTAGTATGCCCATTTGATTGTGGGTGATAGGCAGTTGAACGGCAAGGGCGAATCTGGAGAGTCTTACACAACTCTTCCCAAAAGACAGAGGTAAACTGGGGTCCCCGGTCACTGATAATCTCTTGGGGAACTCCATGGAGCGCAAACACATTCATGACGAAAAGCCTGGCCATCTCAGCCATGGTTATTGTAGTTCTGCACAGAATGAAGTGGGTGAACTTTGTAAACTGGTCCATCACCACCATGATGGCATTGTAACCATCTGCAACAAGTAGTTCTACAATAAAGTCCACTAATAGGGAAGTCCAGGGCCCTTCAGCTTACTGGACAGGTACCAAAACCCCCGCTAAAGGTTGACAATTTGGCTTCATCTGGTTGCATACCAGGCATTCCTTACAATACCGCCCCATATGAGCAGGCAAGCTCTTCCAATTGTATGTGCACCGGATTAACTCTAATGTCTTTGCTTTCCCATGATGACCAATGGTGAGTCCATAATAATGGTCCCGGATGATTTACAGGTGAAGTGGTCCATCAGGAACCCATAGGCGCCCCTGGAACCACACCATCTCATCCTTCATGTGATAGCCCCTGGAGAGATCCTCTTGATTCAACTTGCATTTAGCAAGTAACATAGTATATTCCACTGCCAGCGGCTGAGAAAGGACTACCTTCATGAACATACTATATTCCTCCGCGTTTTCCAGAGGTGCAAGCGTGGGCCCGTTGGCCAGAGGAGAGGGTCAGTGAGGCAAGAAGTTTACTTAGAGGAATCATCACCTGGGTGTCGTGAACTTCCACCTCCCTGAGATTGGGCGCTAAAGCAGGGTTGCGGCTTAAAACATCCACCAAAACATTATCCTTGCCATTGGTGAAACCATATGTGAATGCGAATTGGGCAAGGGTCTCATGCCAATGGGTCTGCTGTGGGGTTAAGACATGAGGAGCGCGGTAGTACAGCAAGGCACAGTGGTCTGTACGTACTTGGAAAGGTTGGGATGAGCCATGAAAGTGGTGACGCCAATATGTCAGTGCCTCCACCACTGATAGTAATTCCTTATCATAAACGGCGTAATTCAACTCAGTCAGAGAAATCTTCCTAGAAAAATATACCACCGGATTTTCTATCCCATCTTCGCCTACTTGTAACAAGGCGGCCACTATGGCAAAGTTGGAGGCATCAGTCAACACAATGAACTCCTTTGCAGGGTTGACATGGCGAAGAACAGTCGTGGACAACAGGGTGCACTTCACTTCTTGAAAAGCATCCTTAAAGTGTGGGACCACTGAAGCACCTTGGCTCCGCTAGCCTTGTATAGGGGAGCTGCCACCTCAGACAAATTGGGAGTGAACTTCTTGAGGAACGTGCACGTCCCCAAAATGCTTCTTAATTCCTTAACTGAGGTGGGGGTAGGCCACTCACGAATCGCCTTCTCCTTGTCTGGAGTTATCAAGTGTTCTTGGTCAAACATGACGTTGCCCAGAAATGTGACCTAGGACTTAAAAAACTCGCACTTTGATATTTTCAACGTAAGGCTGGCTGCCTTTAACCTCTCCACCACTTGCCTAAGGTGAACTGCATGGGACTCCTGATCAGGGGAAAAGGCCAGGATATCATTAATGTAGGCTACCGCTCATACCCCTAACAGGTCCCCCAACGCTGCATCAATGCGGCGTTGAAAGATAACAGGGGCATTCTTAAGCCCAAAGGGCATGACCCAAAACTGGAAGATTCTTTTTCTGGTATGGAATGCGGTCAACCACTATTGTCCCTTTTTAATTTAGATCTGGTTGAAAGCGTTGAGGCAATCCAGATTGGAGAAGACCTTCGCCTTCTCCATATAGCGTGCAATCTGGGAATCCAAAGGGATGGGATGGAGGTCTGGTACAGTAACGTTGTTAAGGTTACCATAGTCTACGCAGGGGCGTAAGGTGCCATCAGACTTCTCCATGAAGAGTAGGGGGGAGCATACAGGGGAGGTACGCTGAAAAATTGCACCCTTGGATAACTGTTCTTTTACCCAAACATCCAACGCCTCCTCCTCCCGGACATTCAATGGGTAAATAGGGGAAGAGATATGCACCAGATCCACTGTGAGCTTGAAGTCACAATAAAACTCAGAGTGCTCAGGGAGTGCGTTGGCAGATGCTTTATCAAAAGAGGATTATGAACCCTCCAAGAAAGAAGGTATAGGAATTTCCACTGAGGGCTTCTGCATTGAGGCAAGGCGACAAGGGATACGGTGGGGCCAGTGGGGCAAGATGCCTTGGGCGTTTTCTACCAACAAAGGCACAACAAATGTGCGATCATTATTCATGGTGAGAGACAAGGTATTCTCCTTCAGGTTAGTTCTAACGTCAAACTTCCGCCACCACTCCACACCCAAAATGATAGGGAACAGGAGGTTTTTGATCGCACTGAAGTGATCAGACAAGTGGTACTTGCCAACCTGATAGTCCACTGTCCCAATGATCTTCAGAGTGGGAATACCTTGGGACGCCCCTCCTCTAACCACATCACCTAGCAAGTAACTCAGCCCAAGGTAGTCTGCTAAGTACTGGTCCATATAATTTCCAGAAGCGCCAGTATCCACCAAAATAGTAGTGGTGAGCTTCCCTAAAGGAGAGGAGAGGGTGGCAGTCAATAGAAAATACCTGGAATGGTCTTTATTTATGGAAGACAATGACAACACTTCACCAAAAATTTCATCATCTAGATTAAGCATGCAAACAGAATTGGTGTTGGAATCAAAAAGGGGGTGGGATATTTGGCCACTCTTAATACTGAGGCCACATACCCCACCATGCCTTCTGCAGGTGCATATACTTGATTATATTTTAAACAAAGTTCCTTCTCCACCTCCTGAGTGCGCTGGATCATGGTAGAGGTCAACCGTGGGTTCTTAGGGGTAATCTGATACACTGGAATAGAGTCCTCATCCAAGCCATATAAACAAATAAATGGTTCAGAGATAGAGTCCAGGGTTTCATTATAAAACGCGTTTTTAGATGTGAATGACCCTATCCCTGGAACTGTGACAGAATGCACAATGTTATCCATGGCCAACACCCCCAGGCCCATCTGCGCCAATTCCACTGGCATTGTCTGAATGCGCTGGCGAGGGAAAATTTGTTTATCAGAATGAATTTTAATAAATTTGGTGGAAAGTTGGGGAATCACAACTTTTGAACATCAAAGTGTCCAAATCCACCAGGTACAAACATGAAGGGTGGATACTTTCCAGTTGGAGGCAACCAAAATAACGCTGAGTTACTTTAACCTTTGGGAAAAAGAGGAAACAGCGGTGCGGCTAACAACAGCTGGAGTCCACAGCTGATGGCCACTGTTTCCACTTTGGAAAAGTTCCACATAGAAAAAGTTTGTGCACATAAGAAAAAGTGGTTGGTCAACTAATGTAAGGAGAGTGTCTATAACTCTCCTGTTCTCATCGTGGCAGTGCGCGGTGCACCAGGTTAACGCCAGGGAACTAGCTGTTAGTGCCAACGTGATTAGAGCCCAGCAGAGGTTGCTAAAGCAATAACCACGTAGGCATACAATTGCGAATTTTACAATAAAAACCCTATAAGGGTGATGCAATGCACATATAAAACAGGGTTAAGCGGCCCAGGTTGGAGGGATTCTGGGCGGACAAACGGTGGTCAAGGGGAGAGCTGAATGGTACTTGCAAGGGCAAGTGTAATGGAGCATGAGACCTCCTCAAAGAGGTTTGCTCACAGTAGCATTCAGAATATCATAAAATTTAAAATAACGTAAACGGGGTAAAGGTTTATTTGAGAAGTTGACCAACAAGGATAGTTGGTCAGGGGAAAATGTATTTAAGCTCAGATGGGAAATTGGGGTTATGCCGCAGTGGGCCCAAGCAGCGACTCACCAATAGGGCAATACTGCCATCTGAGTTAGTGGAATAGGCCAAAACTGACTTCACTCGAGTGACCAACTGAAGTTGGATTTGACTTGAGAGCGTTATTTTGTAGGTGGAATGGGTTTCAAATCCCCATTCCTCAACTAACCAAACTAAACCATATGCCTTTATTTGGTAGATAGTTCGTTTTAACGCTTGGCTCGTTATCAGGGGCTGTGCACTTGGCACCCCACTAAGACCAACCTGGGCATATTTTGCCCTTACCCAGCGTTTGTCTAGGGTGTGCTTCAGGTCTGGAGGCCCTGTAGCTTTACCTTTTGGGCCTCCAAGCGTCCAGCCATAATTTGGGGTTGATCCCCACTATTATGTCATGTGTACATGACATCTCTGCCATGGACCTTGATAGCAGATATTGGCAATTTGAGCTCACCCCTGAAGAGCGAGCCAAGCGCACTCTCATAGCCAACGAGGGACTATTCAAGCCCATGAGGATGCCCCATAGACTTTTCAACGCCCCGCTAACTTCCAACATGCCATGGACGGGATCTTTGGGGACTTGAAGCTTTCATGCGTCCTTTTCTACCTAGATGAAATTAATGTTCTCACAAATTTTAATGGACACATCAAGCACCTCAGGGAAGTATTTAATTGGCTCCAAGTTGCTTCACTAAAATAAAAACTTCGAAGTGCTCTTTCTTCCAATCAGAACTGGTATCCTGGGACACAAAGTTTCTAAGGATGGCATCCAGCCTATACTGGACAAGGTTGACGCCATAGAGAGAATGTCACGCCTTCAAAGCTTAAAGAATATCCAGTTATTTCTAGGCATGGTGGGCTATTATCATCAGTTTATCCCCAGTTTGCCGACCTAGACAAGCCACTATTCTACCTTTTACAAAATAATGTGCCATTTGAATGGAGGCCTTAACAAGGACAGGCTTTTAATGCCTTGAGAACTGTTCTATGTACTAAACCCATTCTAGTCCACACATTCTTAGACCAACCCTTCTTGTTGTTTATAGATGCAAGCAATGTTACTGTCATGGCTATCCTAGCCCAACTTGATGAAAACTGAGTCGACCATCCCATAGCCTATTTTAGTAAGACATTGAATAAAGCTAAATGGAACTACAGCGTTACTGAGAGGTAGTGAATGGCAGTCTTGCTAGCCATCAAACTTTTCAGCATTATCTCTGTGGTACTCACTTTATCATTGTTACAGACCACTCCTCGCTCTGATGGCGCAAGCAAATGGAGGACCCAGATGGCCGTTTAGCCATGTGGGCTTTATGACTTCAGAGCTATGATTTTACCATTGTCCATTGTGCAAGCACAATTCACAAAAATGCTGATGGCCTCTCCAGGATTCCAAGCTAGCAGATTTAACCCCTGAGGAGGAGCGTCTGTAGATCTAATAGGTTGACCTGAGCAATGGGAATTGGAAACTCCTAAGGTCCAAGCTGAACTCTGAATAATGACTCAAGACACTCAAATTAAGGATGGGCTTCTCTACAAGAAGATCAAAAAGAAGTGGCTAACTTATATCCGCCCCTCTTCTCAAACTGATGTTATTCTAGGGGTTATTCTACTATGAGACATGAGACAGTCAAGAAGACTTACGAATGGCTGGTCACGATGTTATTGGGACTAAATGATGGAAAACATCCAAGAGGTCTTGGAGGCATGTATGACTTGCTGATCCCAAGACTGAGCCAATCCTCTATTTTAACACTCAGTCGTTGCCCCAACTGGGCCCTTCATTTTCATTAGAATTGATGTGGTGAGCCCTCTTCCCACTGGGTTACATGGCCATAAGTATATTATCCTAGCCATGGATCATTTAATCAAGTGGGTTGAAGCGATTTTGGTCCCAGATGCCACTGCCAAAGCCACAGTTCTCTTCCTTGTTCAATCCATTTTCACCCAGCATGGGTTCCCCCAAACCTTACTTTTGGACAATGGGTTGAATTTCAATTCACAGGTAGTAAGAACTTACCTCATTATTTGGCACTACCCCGAGTTTCGCTGCCCCCAACCACCCATCAACTAATGGAGCGGTAGAACGTGATAATGAAACTCTTATTTCCATTTTACAAAAGTTGGCCACCTCGGATCCTGCCCATTGGAACCACTACTTACTCAGCGCTTTGCTTGCCTATAGGGTAAGCTACCACCAGGTCATCAAGATGTCCCCATTCGAAGCCCTATATGGGCATGCACCTCAGCTACCAAGTAGCGTCCAGCTATAGTTTGAGACCTTCACACCTGATAACTCCAAATTATGAGGGCTTTAGATGAAGAAATTGTCCGGCTTCAAGCCCTAGCCCCACAAGGCATTGTCACCACTACAGGAAGAGAGAAATCCCGATTTAATCTAAGCTGACCCTCCTTCCCAACTTTTCAATTAGATGACCTTGTTCTCTTCTATCACCATTGACCTGGAAGCCAACAGAATAAGCTAGACGTTCTTTGATCTGAACTCTATAACATCCATAAGGTAAAGTCTGAGTACTCTATTGCCAATGTCAATCAGGGGACCATGGTCAATCAGGTGCATGGACAGTTCCTCCGGCTTTATACCCCTCTCAAACAGGATCTTGAGGGTGGCGTTGTCAGGATTTGAGATATAGAACAAATCAAATTACCCACTTACAAATTGATCCATAATAGATTGACTCTAAAGCCTATTTGAAAGAAGATGACTTCAGGATTCTCATCCCCAATTTCTGAGTCATGTGGGGCGGAGTTTCCACTGATCTGGTCATGGAGGTGGCGAAATACATTGAGGGTGCTATCCAGGTGGTCAATCAGGAAGGCCATGAAAAAACCCTTAATGGATGGGGCTACAAAGATCCCTGAGGCATCGTGTCCCCACACACCCTATAAATATCAACGCCTTCTAATATAATAAAATCTAGGTATTCTATCCATTCTTTCATTTCCTTTTCGGTCCATTTTTACAAATTTGCAACTTTGAGCCACCTTCAGACCTCAGCACCAGTCTAAAGAACTGTAATGCCAACACTGGCCATTTCCACTCTCCTCATCAAGATGGCCGCAGCAATAACTCCCTCTACCAGATGCATATGCAGTCAGTAGTCTGCCTTCTGTTGTTCATTTTGTCAATAACCAATTTTGTGAGCAGCTCCCAGATAGCTCTGGAGGAATTCCTCCATGGTTGCGTTGCCCTATTGCCCGCTACTTCCCCTTGGCTCACCATCAAATAGGGGATTCAGATATTCTCTCCCATGACGTTGTGAATCAGGCCCTCAACTTCCTTGCGTTGTGCAAATGTGTTCCACAGTTGCACAAAACAGTGACGCTTCACTGAAAAATTCTCAGCAGGGGGGTCACCCTTTTAAATGTGGTCAAAGGTGAAGCTCGTTGGTGGGTGTGAGGTCTTCTGCGTTCTGATATATGGGCAGGTGACCCCACCTCACTTGTTGCTGTGGTATTAGAAGAATTGAAGTCTCCAGTACCACATTCCAAACTATTGTACCAATTATTCTCAGGATCGCCAAAGCCCCTAGCATGGTTTCTTTAGTTACAACCTTCCATAAGCAAGCTTTAGCGCTAAATCTCACCAGGGATTCACTACAAGCAATTTTTGAACTGCGTTGGATTCAGCCTCCGCCATCACGTTTTTTGACCACCTCTATGGAAACGGTGGATAAAATTTGAAAGGCAGCAATTTCCATTAATGCAGAAATCCGCCACATTCCCCCTTCCACAGAACAGTAACTTCATTCTTGGATTTGCTAACTTATCCTGGTCTTTTGACCTTGAAGTTAAATCAGTATCTGTATTGGTTTTAAGTTCTTACGCCGCCCCTGCGCTAAAGTTGGTTTGCTACAGATCACCTGTTTAAAAGCTGACGGGAGTCCAGCATGAAGAGGATGATATGAAACTCCCTGTTAGCCCAAAGTTTGACCCTATAAAGGTCCCTGCTCTTCCACCTGATTTAGTTATAATCTCTTTAGTGTCAGCAGAATTGATCACATCCGCCAATAAACAAAATTATGGCTACTTTTTACTACTAATGAAAGTTGTATTGGGGCACACCAGGTGTCTTTTTCAGGACTTAGTTGACACTGGAGAAGCAGTAAATTTCATGAGTCTGGAGTTGGCTCAGCAGTTGGATCTTAACTTTAACCTGGGGACATCAGTGTTGGTCACCTCATCAGCCTCCCCGCCATCCTATAAAGTACAGCGTCCAGTCTTATTACTAGTTCACCAGTTTAGTTTTTGATCGCTTATTGGCAATGCCTAACCTTGTGTTCCTAGTGATTTTAGGTGTAGGTTGGTAGCGTCAGAAGCCTAAGAGTATTCAACTTGAATCTAATATGCTGTCATGTTTAATGGTCAGGTGTAGGCGAGTTTCCATTATTAAATACTCTTACTAAAGCTCAGAACATTAAAACAGTTACAATCTTTGTATCTCCTGTAGGTCTTCCGCCATATTTCCGCGCTGCGTTGATGGGATATAAGAGCATTAACAATTTTAAAAAGGCTAACTGCCTTCACCCACATAAAGAATTCAATATGAAGTTTTAGACTATTGTAAAGGCGGTGAACATAAATGCCCACTGTAACTGCATACAGCGGAGGAGGAGGTTGCCCTCAATGGCGGTTAGATGACATTCTTAAGAAGGGTTTGTTGTTCAAAGAGACATTCCCTGTAGTTTAGCCCAATGTTTTTGCCAAGAAGTCATATGGCTCCTTTCTTCCCTGCATAGATTATGGCCACCTTACAATATCATGGTCCACGACCCTTACCCACTGCCATTTGAGCAGATAATTAAACCAGGCGAATGACAAGTCACGTGTTTTCAAAACTCGATCTAGTTAATGTCTTTAATCAAATTAAGGTGATGGAAGGTAAGGAATGGCTTACCGCTATATGGACAAAATGAGGCATATTCAAATTTTTGGTGATGCCCTTAGGGCTTAAAAACCCCCTGCAACATTCCAAAGGATAATTGATAGTGTGCTGGGTGATCTCTGGTTCACCTACGTAGTCACATATAATGATGACATCCTGGTACATTAACCTTCTCCCAAACAACATGCAAAGGACTTTTAGGCAGTAGTGGCTGCCTTGCATAATGTGGGTATGTTTGTCAAGAACAAAAATGAGAATTTTGTTGGGAAAAGTCACATTTTTGGTTAACTTCATCTAAAAGATGGGTATGCCATTACGACCAGCAAACATGATGTCATCCACAAATGGCCAACTTAAACAACCCAAAAGCATTTGAGATGCTTATTGGGCACTATTAATTTCTTGAAAAGATTCTCTTGAACTATTTCAGTTAAATGCCTCACTCCATCCGCTCATGGGCAAAAATGTAACTTTTTAATTGACTCTCAGGTTTCAGCAATCATTTAATTTGATTTGAATAATGTGTTTTTATCGCCCACTATCCTTAAGCACATGGAACCATCCAAACCCTATATTGTTGCGTGCAATGCGCCTTCCATTGTGTTATATGATGTCTTGCTTCATAAGCACAATGGGTTAGAACACCCAGTAGCTTATTTTCCCACAAGTTCTCTTCCACTGAGAAGTCCTAGGCCATTTATGACAAGGAGCTGGCAGCCATGGCGTGGGCCTTGACCCACTGGTGGTACCTCTTGCAGGGCGCTCAGCATGAGTTGACTGTGCGCATAGACCACCAAGATTTTCTTTATTTCTGAAAGCCGCAGAAGTTGGCACACTAGCAGGCTCAAACCTACTGGAATTTGTGCAGTTTTAACTTCAAATAAGAGTTTATGAAATGAGAGTTAATGTCATTTCCAATCCCCTTAACCGCAACCCTGCACTTTGTCCAGCTGACTCAGATGAGGCGGATTCATCACATTCATTCCCCCAACCTAAATCTTGACCATCATAACTCCTGTGGTTTTGGCAACAGACTTAGCTCCAGATGCACCCCTGATTTTGTAGGTCTTAGCAGCGCAAACAGCATGTGTGGAAGGGGTAAACCTTATGGAATGGTTGTCCCTCTAAGCTTCTAAACATTCCTTTTATAGTCTGGCCAAGGGGCTCATCCAATTTAGGTCATGAGTGCGGGTACCTCCCCTCCTCTGAGCTGAATTAATTCAGGCTCATCATGATCCTCCCGTAGTTAATCACCTAAGGAATAAGAAATGCATTGACTTATTCAAGCGTACCTATAAAATTGGCTGGGCTTGTTGAAGGATGTACCAGCATGTAGCACAGACTGTATAACTTGCGCATGGGCCAAGTTGGACCAGTCTGGTAGGGATGGTCTTTCACACCCCTTGCATCAGGCAGAGAGGTCATGGAAATTGGTGTCCGTGGACTTTATTGCAGAGCTACACAGTTCCAAAGAATTTACTGCGGTTATGTGGTTGTAGACTACTTCACTAAATTCTCCTTGTCTATCCCATGCTCTTCCTCATTACATCCAAAGAAACTGCCCGCCTGTTTCTGCATCATGTGTTCTCAATGATTGGTCTCCCGCAATATATTATCAGCAACTTCAGGACTCAATTTATGGTGTTGTTTTGGAATGAGCTCTTGACAATCTTGCAGATTATGCCCTGTTGGTCCACTGCATACCATCCACAGTTGGATGGTCAAACTGAACGGGAAAATCAGATTCTTAACAAAACCCTGAAATGCTACGCTGAAGCCACTCAGGATACCTGAGCTGATGACCTCCCCTTGCTAAGTTTTCACATAATAAAAGAACGCATGCATCCAATGGCTTTTCCCCATACAAAGCAACCTTGGGGTAATTCCGTTATTTTCAGTTGGACCTGCCTTTGATAAAGGTACCAGCTGAAGCCAACCACGCTCATCACATTTGGTCCACACAGTCTCTGGTTTGGGAGCATTTAACTAAGGCTATAAGTGATTACAAATGGTTTGCAGATCCAAAGAAGCTCCTTGCTCATGAGATAAAAATGGGTTCACACGTCATGCTCAACTCATGTCACTTGCGGATGCAGGTGCAAAGCGCAAGTTTGCAAGTAAGCGCTTGGGTCCACATTTGGTGGAAGAAGACTTAGGAAATGGCGCCTTCCAATTGAAATTGCTGCCACACTGGAAGCAACATACAGTATTCCATGTCTCTCAGATGTCCCCGTTTAAAGAAGCAATTCTGTCAGAACCAGGGCCCATTGTGATTGAGGGCGCAGAGGAAGCTGAAGTTAGGGCATCCTGGCTTCCTAACGCTTGTGCCAATTGGTATAATATTTAGTTGCGTGGATAGGCTATCTGGCCTATGAGAATAGTTGGGTTGGCGCGTGGGACTGTGCCAACTGCTTGGAGCTCATCAAAGATTTTCAAGTCACCCACCCAGATGCTCCCCATCCTAACCAAAAAATCGCTATGCTAATGGCAATCAAGTTGCCCAAGGCCCACAAGAATGTGGCCCTAACTCAATTCCCCCAGTGGTGGCGCTCCCCCTTTAGCAAAAGGGAAGCGTAATTTAATTCTGGGGAGCGCCCATCTGCTTGGACTGGGTGGAGTTCCCATTCCCATTGAAAAAGGGTCTGATAAGCCAGCTGCTTCTCTCATCTCGCAAGGCAACCTAGCCCATGTGGTGGATGAGCGATGAGTAACAGCTTACCCTTTAAGGACCCCCACCTGTCCCAGTACTAATTTCAGCCATATTTGTACTGTGAATCAAGGGAATATGTGCCAAGTTATTGGAGATTTAGCATCCCCATTGGGTAGAAGGTTTGAATGAAATCAATGGCAACAAACCTTGGCAACAAAGCCCGATGGGCATGTGCTTTTGGAACAGATACTGATGGGAAAGTATTTTTGGCAAATAAAGCATCTAGTGTGAATCCTTGACAAAACTCGCTGATGGCATTGGGCCATTGGAAAAATATTTCTGTCAGTTAAAAACCCTCCCTGAAAGTATCAGAAACAAGGCTTGACGGGCATGTACCTTCAATGTAGAAAGAGTCTAATGCCAAATCTTTGGTGGAATTTTCCAATGGCATCAAGATATTGTTAAAAGTTGCCACCAACTTGGAACCCTCCCCAAGAATATCAAAATCCTCATCTGATAAATTCATTTTGGTTAAACAAACGCCAAAGAAACTGGATGCAGGCGGGTTGGGCGCCCCCAACCTATTCCTGACATATTGGTACTGCCTCAACATGGGGTGACCTTGTGGAGGTTCCCACTGATCATTGGAGAGATGCCATCACTCCAGTTGTCAGAACTTTAGGAAGTCTGCAACTCATGCATCCCTGGATGAACTGACAGCAACTTGGCTGCTGCCAATAACTATGAAGTCAGTTTAATTTGATTCAATTTTTCCCCCCTCACTCAAAGTTCACGAGGAATAGGTTGAATCTTGGGGGCACAATCCCACATTTTCCATGCTATCTTTCAAATAAATCGTCTATCTAAGCAGTCATAACACTGAGAAAATTGATGGTTGACTCTCTTTTTTTTCAAACAAACTAAAAATCTTCCCATGCTATAGTTTATTTGGTTAAATTCAAATCTTTCCTTGCTGAATCCCTGCAACATCTCCAATGTGGCCTCACGGTCCTCATATTAACTAGGCAATCCAAGTCATATTAGTAAATCTAGTTCCTACTTCATTCAATTGGGTCTATTATGTTAATAATTTTGTATAACTCTTCCAAATCGCTGAGGCCATCCGCCAGCAGTATTTAGGTATTTTGCGGCCCAACTACCCCCACTTTAGGTGCGGATCCACCTCCTCGCCAATGTTGTTGTACCCAGTTCTCATATGGGGAGCCCTAAACTACCCAATCCAATCACGAAACTCCCTACAACCAGGAACGTTGGGCCTGGAACTACAATAGTCTAATTCCTTACTGGTTGCTTTTTATGCTCATGGCACGTCAGCACACAATTGTTACTCATATTACAGCACACTATAACGTTTTTCAAGCAGCAATGCTCCTGGCATTCTGGCTTTCCTTTTAAGTGCTTTTGCATCCCAATTGGCAGGCCAGTCTAAACTTTATCTGCCGTTTTTCTGACAATGATCTATCGAACCAGAATTGAAATTAAATTTATTATATAAGCATGGTGGAACTTCTTAGTCGCCTTATGTCCACCCATCAGCTAGAACGGAGACCGCCCAGGAGGTCCATTTGACTGTAGGCCATGGTGCTATAAGGAAAACCCATCAGTGTCTGCGGGAGCAATGCTACTGGGAAGGGAAGATTGAGCCTATCCAAGATGTGGTTGATTCCTTTCTTACTTGTGCTAGCCAGAAATCTCTTATTCTGACGTATCAACACCAGGTCATGAGTCCTATAGACCCATTTGCTACCATTAGCATTGATGTTGTTAGGCTGCTGATAGGCTATGTATGGCAACCAATATATTATACTGGCAGTTTATTACTTCACAGATGGGTTAAGACCATCTCTTTTGCCTCACCCATTTTTAAAGTGACCAATTCATTTTTACTTAAACAGGTCTTCACCCACCATGTGTAGCTCAAAGGTACTGTTATCCAATGATGGCACCAACTTTATATCCCAAGTAGTCATTGACCTTAATTTTTGATAAGAGCTTAGCCTCCATTTACTGCCTCATATCATCTCACTATAATGGAGCAGTGGAACAAGAAAACAGAATTTTAATCGCCATACTCCACAAGATGGATAAAAACAACTGTCTTGGTGGAAAAAACACCTTCTGACTCCTCTATATACAATCTGCGTGAGTTACCAATGAGATATTCAGATGTCACTTTTTGAGAACTATATGGCTGAGAGATAATCTTACCCTTAGGTGTTCACCCATATTGGAAACCTCTACATAAGAGACTGCTGATATTGTCATATGATGGCCAGTAGATGAGTTTATTTTGATTACAAGCTTTAGCAGCAAGTCTAAGGGGACTATCAGTAGTAAGAGGCAGATAAAAGCTATGCTAAAAACAGTATTGCCTGATTACCAGCCAGGGGATTTGGCTTGTTCTACCACCAATGGCCAGGGGTCAGGTATATAAACATGGCACATTATGGTCAGGACTGTAGTGATGATTTATCATTAAGGACTGGAGGACTCCATCACTTCATCAAATTGGGCTCCATTGTAAATCACATCCACACTCAATTTCTCTGAAGCTATATACCCTCAGCACCCTTTAGGAGGCGCTTTCATAAATAATGGCTGTTAACTTTTGGCGGACTTGATTTATTTTACCAAATGTGTTGAATAGGGTAAAACCAACTGAGTAAAGGACAAACGATATGAGGATTGCTGGTCCTTGATAATTGATACTAATAAAGACTTTAATAAGGGGCTATTGCCTCAAAAATACCAATTTATTTTTTATTAACCTTAATGGCTACTTCCATTATGCTTCCATACTACCCTCTTTCCTTATAAAAAGACCTCTTCTTTTCATTCTCACGCCCAACTCTTAATCTTCAGTATTCTTTGGCTTTTCAATAATTTCCACTCAGTAATTCTCTATTAGCTACAAACTTTGGGATTTTATTCTATCATCAAAGCTTTGCCGGAATTCCCTCAATTCACTGAACTATGATCACTTTGATTTGCCTCTTATCAACCTAATCTTCCTCTCAATATCTAGGCTCGCTCAACTCTAAATTACAACCTGTCAGACTTATAGCTTATCGTTCAGTCATAATGGAATCTCAACATTACCCTCCATTGACTTGATGATAAGCTCCTATTGCTTGTATGCCCAAAGGAACTTTGTGTGCACTCAGTTGATAATCTGACCAACTGCGGGTTCCTTCATAATGTTCGCATTAACACCAGTCTTTTCGATTATCTCAAATGGTCCAATCCATATGCTGAAAAAATTGTTTCTTCTTCTAAACCCATGTTGGTCGTGGAACAGGACAAGATCTCTTACCCCAAACTTGGGGAGGCTGCTGGATATACATAGAGCGGCCACCTGATCCCAAATCTTCTTGGCTAAACTAGTGGAATATGTTTCAGTCTGGAGTTCAATAAGCATATCTTCTTTGGCAGTCAAATAGCATTGGAGCTAAACTCTGCCGGTATCCTCCACACAATAATAAAGCAATGCTGGCAACGCTGGATGTCTTCCATAAAGTAGCTGGAAAGGACTTTGCCATTTGACAAGTGGTAACTAATATTATATGCAAAGACAGCGGTGGATAAGAGGGTACTCCATTTCAAGGGCTGATCCTTTACAAGCTTGAAGAGAATATTTACCAAGGTTCCGTTGACCCATTCCACCATCCCATTAGATTCATGGTGGTAGGATGTAGTCAAGACCCCACGGATTTCCATTAGCTTATTAACTTAGGCAGGATATGCAATGTGAAATTGGTTCTATTGTCCGTAAGGATAAACTTGTGGACAGCTATGTCACTGTTTGACACACTACAGGATGAACTTGGTGGTAGTGAAAGCTTTTAAATCATTAATTTTTCTTGCTTCCACCTATCTTATCAATGGTCAATTGTTACTATTATATACTTGGAGCAGTTCACGCCAGTTGGCAGAAGCCCCACCACAAACAGAGATACTGTATGTCATGTGAAACAAGGCTTAATCAGCTGGTAGGTGGTCTTCATGTGGAATGGTTTCTCCACTTGGAACTGGTGACAGCAAGCAACCGTTTCAAGCACATCATAGTGCATAAACTCCCAATAGTAATGGGGTCACAAGAACTCCATTGATTTCTGCAACCCTCCATGTTTTGTTACTCTATGAGCATCCATATTAATTGTAGGTCTAGCGGAAGATTTTTGGGAAACTTAATGTCAACTCTCCAATCCGCTTATATAGTTCCCTATTGCACACAAAGGTATCCCATCGCATCCTGTCCATCACTTTGATCACCTGTGGAGGCTCATCATGATATTTTCCCACAATCATCTTCTCATACATTATGTCTGCCAAATCTGCCATAATGGCAACCATTAGTAATCATAAGAGACAGTCCGCGTTCTAATGTTTTGCCCTGGGCCAGTGTACAATCTCAAAAGTCATATGCTTGGAGCTCTAAGGCCCATTGCGCAAGCTGTACTTCAGGTTCACGGTGATTTTGCAGCCAACGCAAGGATGCATGATCCAAGACCAATTTGAATTTGACCCCTGAAGGTAGATCTGGAACTGTTTGTACGCTATATTTCCACTAAGAAATCACACTCAGTCATGGTGTAATTTAGTTAAGGACATGTTAAGCTTTGGCTACAATATGCCACGTGATGCTACACACCATCATCATCCTTTTGGGATAGCACATTATTATGGGGGAAAGGGAAGCATCCGTTTTTGCAGCAAATTATCAAAATTATGGTATTGCAAAATGGGTGCGCTAGCAAACACGCTTTGTAGAACATCAAAAGCGCTTTGACATCATTCCGTCAAGTCAAAAGAGGCATTATTCTTTAATAGCTCAAAGAGAGGAGCCCCAATACAGCTGAAGTTGGGAATGAACCACTGGTATTAACTGACCAACCCAAAAAACCTAAAGATTGCACATATTACCCATCCAAGTCATCTTTCATAAAGCTCTACCTTTGCCGTCTAAGGACTAAGCCCTTTGGAGTCTACCAAAAACCCGAGGTATTCCAACTGCACCTTAAAAAAGGAACTTTTGGGGCTTAATTTTGATGTTAGCTTCAGTGAGTTGGCCGAACATTTGTTCCAAGTGATCAAGATGATCCATAACGTCCGCAAGGACACATTAATACAGTCAAGGTATAATAGAGCGCAAGAAAGCTTAAGATCACCCAAAATATTGTCCTTAGCCCGCTGGAACGTAGCTGGGGCGTTGCACAAACTCTGTGCATATGTGTAGGCTGGAACAACCCTTTTGAGGTAATTAAAGCGCACTTATCTTGTTCTGCTGCTGGCAACTTGATTTTTAGTACCACAATATCAATTCCATAGTAGAAATATTTGGCACCGCCTAGCCGATATAAAGCATTGTCAATTCGTGGAAGTGGGTATGAGTTTTTTTTTCATAATGGTATTAAGCTTCTGGTAGTCAATTACTACTCGATTGGTGACATCTTTTTTTTGATAATTAGAACTTGGGACTCCCAGGGACTCTTGGACAGTTTTAACATTCCATTTTTAAAACAAGTTATCTATCTCAGAGGATATAACTTCTTCCACCACATTGGAGCGACGGATAGGCTGTGACCAGATAGGAGGGTGATCCCCATGTCAACCAATGCACAATCCTGCATGCACATCCCAAGTCATTATTGTCAGACAAAAAATGGTTTGGTACTTCTCAAACAGATCCATCACCATGTCCTTCTGGTCCTCCAACGGATCAATTATACCTCACATGGAACCACAGTCATGACGCTGTATGAAGATTTAAAGGTAGCCCAAGTTATTCCCACAAACCAAAGTCATGTATCCAGTGGACCTCATCAATAGAAATCAGATGCAGATAAACCACCACTTGATGCCTCTGAACCTTCATAGACTCTTTCTGCATGTTCACTATCAACACCTTCACTTCCCCCTACCCTGATAGCAGGAGCCCAGGAGCCACATGGGGTTCAAGCCACGATTGCTGATAGGGCCCTATAATATCACCATATAGGCCTTCTGGGATATCAATTTTGAGCTCCATCCCTATTATAGCCTGATGCTCAGAAGGTATGCTTAAAGCACTCACAGCTCGCAATGGAATATCATTTTACTTGTAAATCTGGTTAGGAAGTGCTCAGGTCCTCCGCTTCATCCACCAACATTGTACAAGAAACACCCTGTCACTATACATGAGATTAATTTGGCTGGAGTGGATTGGGTCTTCTGGGACTTCATTGGAAGCAAAATAGATGGGAATCTGTTGTCCTAGGATACTGATGTTTTCATCCACCATGTTGACTATGGTCCCAGGTTGCTTCATAAATACAGCACTGATCATGATGTAGTTCTTATTAGGCAACAACACCACTGGAGCGGATGCATCAACTGACCTTAACCCCTTAAAGTCAACGCGCTGTATGCGCCCTCCAAAACAGTGCTCTGTGCCCCCGCGATCCCATACACTACTCTGTGGTCCACATAAGGTTTCAATGGAAGCTTAGCTATGAGCTTGATGGATATTATATTGATGGGAGCACCAGTATCAATAATCTCCCAAATTTTGGTATTTTGTACAAAAACGTCACAGTATGTAAACTCCAAATAAGAAGAACCATTGGTGTTTATTGCATAAACATCCAAGGGCTTTCAGTTTTGAGAAAGTGAGAATACTAGCGCTGACATGTGGATACTCCTGAGCAATTTTATCTGCTAGAATCGCCACTTCCACCCCCTCTAGAGCTGCAACATGTGTTGAATGTTTGCCGTTGAATGTACCATTCCTCTCAAGGATCTGCCAAGCATATGGATTTTGCACATCCTGGCAGAACTCCATGTCCGCGTTATTGGGGTCTTTCCCTTGGCTTAAATTTAAAATATCAAAGGGGATCTGCTGATATAATAAATCATTGAGGTGAGTACCAGGACTGACACAAAGCGACTTGTTAGAATCATCAGGGACAGATAGGTTTGAATCAGCGGAAGTAGAGTGTTCCATCTCTACTCCGCTTGACCTTTTCCTTGTTTGTTTGGGGCAACTTGTACTGCATTGACATTCAGTTTGCCTGTTAAAGTTAGCTAAATAATGGCCTTGTTGGCCGCATAAAAACAAGAATTTTTAAACGGCACTTGTCTCTGCATCACACCCATAGATCCAGGTCTGAAATTAATTGATGAATTGTAATTCAGCTGAGGATGAGCTGGTTGATAATAATGAGGGCGGAAAGGACTTTCCAGAACGTTAAGGGGTTGAGTTTCCCACCGGATCAGAACCAAGTCATTGTTTTTCCAGTACCAATGTGGATTTAGTAGCACTTGCAGAGGCTTTCTGTTTAACATTGGGAGCACTAAAAGTGACGGATAGATGGCATAAATGACTGAAAATTCTAATCGCTCTGCATTATCATGAAGAATGTAAGACATAGCATTATACAGTTGTCAATATGACTTAAGAGCCAACATCATTGCTACACACACCTCCTCATTAGTTAAGATATTTGCTCCCACCAACACATGAGCTTCAGCTGTTAAATATTCCTCAAAATCCACTAAGGACTCATTCTTTTAAAAAAAATTGTCAAAAACTCTGCCTTGAACCGCGCCATTTTTGCTACACCCCCAAACAGGCATATCACGGTCCTCTTTTTCTCTTGATATGCTACGGTATTATCCTTAAGGTAACATGTTACCTGGTCAGCACTTGCAACATCCAAAGTGGATAACAACAATTTAGCTTTCCACCGATTAGAAGCCCCCTCTATGGAAGGTTTAAACCACTTGAAAACCCATGTATGTTTCCATCACAGTTAAATAAAGAAGCTTGTCACACAGATCTCCTCCCTGACAACCTCATTTAATCTACACTCTGCAAAGTATAGCTGCTCAGTAGTGTTGCCCAAGAGATTGGCAAGTAGGTTGGTATGGTCATCCACCAGGTGCAATTGGTGAAAGGCCTTGGCGAGCTGCTCAGTTATACTTTATTTTCTCAGAAAAGAATTTTTTGAGCCTAAAGTAGTGTATCCAAGGAAAGCTTCAGATCTGCATATTGAGATACTTCAATAAACTGGGGTAGTACCCCATCAAGGCGAGCCAAATTATACCATGACTTTATAATATGGAGCTTTTTAAGTGTTGATCAATGTGCCTCTCTGAAGTGAGCACCACTGTTAATTTCTGGCGGATTTGGTTAAATTCACCAAATGGGTTGCACTGAATAAAACTTACTGAGCAATGGACGAGCAATATGAGGATTGCTGGTCCTCAATAATTGATAATAATACTAACCCTTAATAAGAAATTTCCCCAAGAATACCAATTTATTTAATACAAAACTTAACAGCTACTTCCATTACGCTTTCCTACTGCCCTCTTTCCTTGTAAAAAGACGTCTTCTTTTCATTATCAAGCTCAACTCTTAATCCTTGGTATTCCTCAGCGGTTTCAACCCTTTCTGCTTGGTATTTTTCTATTTGCTATGAATTTAGGGATTTCATTTATAAAATCGAAGTTTTGGCAGAATTCTTTTGATTTGCTGAATTATGATTACTTAAATCAATTTTACTCTCTTCAATATTCTTCCACTCAATCTCTAGGCTCGCCTTGACTCTAAATTTCAATATGCTGGATCTATTGCTTAACATCCAGTCATATTAGAATCTCAACAATGGTATTCATGTGAGTTTAGATGAAGTCCAAACGCCAGACAACTTGCATCCCCTTGTGGAAGTTCAACCACTGCAGAAACTACTAAAATTTGTAACAAACAAGAAAGTGTAAATTTAGCAAGTAAAAATCTGAATACCTTACAAGACCTACAGAAATACTTGAAAAAATCTTGCCATTTGGAGATCATCTGAATCTGCTGTTTTGATCAGGAAAAATTATATTCACCAGAATCCTCCACATTCCGCTGCATTGTTCTAGAAATTGCCATACACTACTCAATCCCAAACTCTGATACATTTATAGATACCCAAAAAAAATAATAAATGAAATCATTACATTTTATATCTAAGATTTTTTTAGTTTTTTACTAATGATTTTGTTTGAGTCAGTTAACAAAGGATTTGCCTTTGCGATAAATATTCTATCAAGAGATTGTCATAGAGACATAAAGTTTACTAGGAGATCCTACTGAAGCTATAACAGATAAAAATCAATTATCCTTTTAAGTATCCAGCTTTTTTTTTACAGTAAACCCTCAGTACAACTCTTCTTAAAAATTTATATGTATGGATATGATCCACTTTCTTCAAATAAAATGAAAATTATAATATCTTACAACTGTCAATAGTCTTTGCCTCAATAGGAGCACATCTTGACAAATCAGTGGCTAGAAGTTCAGGTCCTTTTTGTTACAAAATACTTGGGAAAATTTAATATGCTACATCTTCATTACACTCCAATTAAGGTAAATTACTAAAGTATGCCTGACTGTATCTCAGATCTTCCAAAGCCACAATTTAAAGAATTAAAAATTGTACAAACACTAGTATATATATGTGTTGTAATGGAGAACTTCCAGATCTTCTTGGAGATATAAATCCATTTAAGAATTCAATAATATGCTCAAGTCTGATAAAAGATGAAATGATCTAGGCAAATTGAAAAAAAAACTGAGTTCCAATTGAATATAGCATGCTATTTTAAAAAGAGTAGATAATGTGCACCTTGGCAGATCTAATGGTTCAACTATCATAGAAGAAGTTGCTGCCACTTTTCAAAGTGTAGATGGTGTACCCCAGAAAATTAAGATATCACAATTCATTTCATAAGTGGAATTTTACAAAATGTCCATATTAAGTAGAATTAATGACCCAATGTGCACAAAATTTATTTTCTCATATGGGGATTCATGTTGGACCAGATAACTGAAAAAAGCTGTTGGTAAAGGAAATGTGTCCCAGCTTCAATGGTTACCATACTAACTTGATATTTGTGCTAGAAACCCTTAACAGTTTCTCAATGCAAGAAAGCTGAATCACCAATTCATGCTTGATGCCTATTGTAAAACTAAAGCAGATCACTTTATTGGTTTCAAAAATATAAGCTACACTAAGATCTAAAGACTATGATACCACTAATCAAAACTATTAACAACCATAACTGTTAGGATGTTAACATATGTCCTGGAAAAAATTTATAATATTTTCAACCTTCCAAAGAGGTACATGTATATATACCTCAAATTAACAAGATGCTATACCCATACTTTATGAAATATAAATAAACTGATTTAAATTGTAATATTAACAATCAATCCTAAATGGAATATTAATAACTGAAAGCTTACTTTCCGGTCAGCAACATTATAACTGTTCTGATTTAGTAGCAAGAGTGTTTTAGTTGAACCTGTTAAAAAACGCTCAACTATAGTGTCTTTCCTCAAGTTATAAAAACTTACTGGAATTCCCCAAATTAATATGTCTGATAATTATACTAATGAACTAACTGTTTTTCATGGTGATGCCAAGAATAGTTCAGAAGATATTCCTTGACCTGTGGAATGAATGGAATTAACCCCAGGCTGGTGGAGGTACAGGCGACCAACCCACCATGGATGAGGGAGACAAGGCCTTTTAGAATTGGGCGAGCAATGAAATTTCAGCAACTTTAGGATGTCATTGTTCAAAAATAGTTTTCCTGATGAGTCAGAGGATTTTAATTTATGAGTACAACGCTGCCTTTAAAATTCACTATGAAAATTAACCCCTATATACAATCAGGGGGCAAAATAATTCATACTCCACCAATGATGCTATGATGAGCTGGTTGAATTATGCCAACAAGAGCATCCAAGGATTTAAAGTGATCAATACTAAATAAGTCAATCATCCAATTTTGAGAGTTACTCAAAAATCTGATTCAAGGCACATCATAGGAGAGTCATCACTCAAACCTGAAGTTGAGAAGGATTACTAAATTTAGTAATCAACCAATGTTATTATAATAGACAATGGACCAACAACCAGAAGCAGGAACTAGAGGAAGGGCCCTGAGAATTTAGGTTCAGGGCTAATTACCATGAGACGAGCTTGCAGCTACAAGTATTAGCCCAAAAGGATGAAGCTACAAAAGTAGCAGTCAGAAGACATCTGACCAAAGGATTTTGAATTTCCCACATTAAAACCCATATTCACAAGTAGTTTTCTATATATCATTCATTTTATATTTTAACTATCCCTTAAACTATAAGATACTTTGACTTCCACTTTAGTAAAAACTTTCCACTAATTTTCAAGCTTATCCTTTTACTTGCACTTATAGTTTTTTAAGTGATAAAACATCCAGTAACTAGTATAGAATTAACCAAATATACAGAATATAGTAACCAGCTTAAGATCTTCTTTGTTTATAAGGAGACACTATCATGGATAACTTGGTTCTAAGCTGCCAAGGGAGAGGTTATTGGGCTTCCATTGAAAAATAAGAGCCAACATACACAGTTGGAATCAGAGTTTTTTTGGGTGCTTGCAGGTGCTAATTTTCCCTTGATTTCAACAATATGGCAGGTAAAGTGATAGCTCAACTGCGGAATAAAATTATTAGAGGTTTTTTCACCAAGAAATAAAATACTACCACTTATAAATTATAATAAAAGTTGGGTTAATCAGCTTATTTATTAATTGGCAGCGAGAGGAAAAAACGACCTCCCTTCCAACTCACTGTTTAGTATTTAAATTGATGCAGGGCCTAAAGTGTGATAGGCATTGAATTCATTATTAGCTTTGATCCTAAAATAGGAAATATGGTTATTTGACCTATTGGAGCTCTCAAATCTTGGCTCACTTTACTGGAACGGCCAATTAATGGTTGCAAGTGAGTATGACATGCCCAAAAGGAAAACAAATTATATATTGGAGCCAAAAATTTTTGAGAAAATTAGTTGCACATTGTGAGACCCCCTCCAGGGCTATAAAAGGGGTTTTTGCAGCGTAAGTGCTGTAATTATTTTAGAAGTGGGCCAGGGAGGAACCTCTGATGGACTCCCCAGATCTCGGCACATTTTCAGTGCATTTTGCTTACCAGAATTCATACTTTTTTCCTGTGCCATATTAGTAAAAGGATTACCTTAATTTGAAGGGTTCCACCAGGAATCAACCAGGGTCTTTTAGCCGACTTTATCTATATTAAAAATTGAAACATAATCACTATCAGATGGGATAGGTAATTTTCTGACAAGCACCAAGTTAGAGTTGGTGTGGGGGTGAACTCCCCTATCATTGAGACTATTTGCCCACAAAACATTCTTTTCTCTTAAGCAGACAGACAATTGTAAAACATACACTGAATATGTCTATAAGTGTCAACAAAAGATTTGCCATTAGTGCAAACAGTTTACCAAAGTGATTGATGCCACAAGGGGTAACATCAGAGGAAAATTTGCTCTATGAGGATAATTGTGATCTTAGCGAAGGTTGGTGCCTATTCTGCGTGGAGTAGACCCCCTGAGAAAAGAGTTGGCTTCACAAGTTAAATGAGTTGAGGTCAGAGAGCTGGCTGTAGAGCTCACTACAGGGGTATCATCATCAGGCCCTAGTGACAATCATGAGAGTTCTCAATAGAAGTTTGACAATGAAGCAGATATGGAAGTATATCATGAAGGGAATTCCTCTGATCTCCTAGTGAGTGAGGAGGATACAATACGTTTAAGACTTTGCACCCTGGAATTAGAAGTACTAGATTCACGAAAAAACTTAATCGTGTCAAGAGACCGCCAGAAAAGCAATAATGCCTCACTGCTTATTGTGAGAGGACCATCACCTATTATCAAATTGGAAGCCACACTTAAGAATTTCAGGGAGAGACATGTAGGTCTCAAAAAGATGATGGTGAAACCATCACTACTCTGAAGAATATGGAGAGCGCTTGGAACAGAAGACAAAATGCTGTTTTTCATAGACAAGAGTATGGAAGGTTTGAAGGAGCAAATGCATAATATAATGGAGCCTACCTATACTCAACCCATAACTCAATTTGTTTCATCTATGTGGGCTGAACTTAGGAATGTACTACAACCAGCCAGAACTGCTACACAACTGACCATGTTGCACGCCGATCCTGTTGAAGAGGATCCTAACGCAAACTGTATTTTAAGACTATGTACACACCAGGAGAAGGAACGATTTTGGTTTTCCTCCAGATGTTTGAGAACAGCATGAATGGTGCTAACGATTGGCAGAAGGCTCGCCATGTAAAAAAGGTGTATGAGCCATGAGGCTTAGGAGATCCTTAGAGTGAGCCTATGACCTGGACTATCTCGAAACAAAGTAAAATATTCTTTATTTAGAGCTTAGTAGTGATTAAGATGTCCAGAATATGAAACAAGAGTTCCTTATGATGAAATAGGGCAACACTGAGTCAGTCATGTATTACACCACTCACTACTACCTCAAGACTCAACATCTATGGACACAGGAACTATGGATTTGCCTGCCACGAAAACCGTTTTATTTTCATTGGAGATGCATCCTAACCTAAAGGTGCATATGACTCTCTCATTAAAGGGCGCAATGTCCCTTAAGGTGCTTAAGGAAGCTTTACTCGATGTACAAGGGATGTACAAAGTTGAATTTAAGGCAATGTGACCTACTCCTCCTCCTTAACGTATTAATAAAGCTATTTATGTCGCCAATAATAAGGAAAACAAACCAAAAGAGAATAATAACAAAACGCCTGAACGCTTGCCTCATCAAGTGCTTACCTGCAATAAGTGTCATCAGCCTTGGTTTCTTTTTTCAAAATTTTTTATTTATTTCTGTTGAACAGAAGGACACACCCCTTAAGGATACCCTAACGCGGTCAACTGGATGTATTTACACTGAGGGTGAAGATGACCACAAAGATGAAGGTTTGGCTAGCGCAGTATACCACGTGTTAGGGGCACCTAGCGCGGTGGCTGACCTTCTAGATTAAGAGTCTATGGATAACGGATTTACATTAGTGATTCCTGTTTGGTGCAAGCAAATCATCTACCTGGGTCATCAATTCACTTTATAAAGATACCAGTTAGTTATGGCTACTTCAAGAACTTGGCTCTGGATGATGAAGATACTATCAAGGCTAATAAGAGTGCTGCTGCCATTAAACAGTTTGAGGAATCCGCTAATGACAAGATGACTACTGGAAACTCTTTTGCAAGAGCGTAACTAAAGTGGAAGCAAACTAGAATCTGTGCAGCTTTTAAATAATGTAAACAAGGGCTCCAGATAACATCATCTCATCCAAGATCATGAAGAAGCTGTAGTTTATGCCCAATATCAAAACTAAATGTGAAGCACTATACTAAAGAACATGACATTATTTGTTCTCTAGGAAAGTATTCTGTGTTACTTTTACGCTTAGGGTGCATAGTGCTGATGGCACTGGCAGTAGTGTTGGACGAAGACAGTTATAATTACCTGATTGGGACACAGTTTTTCCTAGAGTTTAAGGAGAAAATTAACTTCACCACTAGCACTGTAGTATTTTTCACTACTAACTTCCGTGTAATATTTAGATATGAAGATGTCAAACCGCGAAAACAATGTATGGTCTTGGTGGAAATATATCAATTTTTACCCCATCCATTACACCTTAACTTTTAAGGTGTAAAGCAGCTACCTCCTACTGTTAGCGCAGAGAAAGGACTCCCCCAGGGCGCTAGCAAAACCATAGAGATTTGACCAGAAGATCAATGCAGGATAACCCCATTAATTAGTGTGAAGATTACGCCTGATAACATATTGGAATTATACAGCTGCGACGGAATTTGTGAGCAATAACCCTGAGTACTACCAGGATTCTATAACATCACCTACTCTGTAGAGTTAACATCATTCTAGGAAACATCAAAACCTAACATATTAGAGCATAAAATTGACAAGTTGTAGCACTGCCCTGACTAAACAGTTACCAAGAAATTAAATCTGTCCATGATGTAGGGGATTTTGATGAACTCTGGTTTGGGGATGTGACCCCTAAGCAGCAGGAGGAAATGATGAGCTTTTGGATGAGTTTAGTGACACCTTCAGTACTTGCTCCAATGATTATGGACTAAGTATGGGCAAAGTCCACGAAATGGATACTAGTTCCGCTATACCTTTTAAGACCAAACCATTCACTTTTCAATAGAAAGAAGATGCATTATCATGAAAGAGCTCAACCAACTGGAAGAAGCAGGGCAATTAGACCGTCATAAGGCCCTTTTGGCATCACCTTTGTTGCTTATGAAAAAAAGGATGGAACCCATAAAGTGGTCATGGACTACTGCTGCCTAAACGTGATAACTTAGAAAGAATTGTACTCGCTACCATACATCATTGACGCTTTGAAATGCATGAGTGGCTCAAAATACTTTTGGTGGTGGATATAGCCACTGGATACTGGCTTATGGAGCTCTCGCTAGAGGACCAGGAGAAATGCGCCCTGATCAGTAATTGGGGATTGTTTGAGCCCACGAGGATTCCATAGGGGCTCTGCAACGCCCCTGCTACCTTCCATTGTGCTAAAATCAAAATTTTTAGCGATCTTAAATTACTGAGTGCTAATATATCTTGATGACATCACAGAATCAATCTGGACGTTTCAAGAGCATCTGCAGCACCTCTGGGAGGTTTTTATGTGGCTATGTGCATCTAACCTGAAGTTGAAATAAAGCAACTAGACCTTCTTCAATAGCCAGCTAAATTCCTATGGCATAGATTTAGCCCTAGTGGAATTAAGTCTCGATATGGGAAAGTGAACGCCATCGTGGCAATGAAGCCAACAAGGAGCATGAGGGATAACCAAATGTTCCTCAGAATGGTTGTGTACTACCAGCAGTTCATCCATCATTTATCAGACTTGGTAGCGCCCCTAAAATATCTTCTTTCTAAGAAGGTGAAGTTTTATCGAGGCCTGGAGCAAGAACAGGTCATTGTGGAGTTAAAGGCATGATTGGTAGAGACACCAATCTTAGCCTATCCAGACTTCAACAAGACATTTACCTATATACTGACGCCAGTGATGTAGGACTTGGAACGATATTGGCACAACTTGATGAAGATGGTGTGTATCACTCGATTGAGCACCACTCAAAAGTATTGAATAAAGAGAGGAGCAGAATAATCCATCTTGGTTGATGATAGTAACGTTGTGTTTTATAGAGTCCACCCCTGAAATTTCAGGACATAACCAAGTATCATCTTAGAAGAAGTGTCATGGGTGAGGCTGTGACTTCCAGAAGATCATTTCTCAACCAGTGTAATGACTGAATTTAACCCCATCCTGGTGGAGGTACAGGTAAATAACCTACCACAAATGGAGCAAACAAGGCTCTTTTATGGATTTTGGTGAGCAACGAATTTTCAGCAACGTTGGGTTTACTTCATGTGAATAATTTTCGTTCAGATAAATTAGAAAATTTAATTTATGAGGTGACGTGTTGCCAAAATTCACTATGAAAATAGACCCCTATATACTTTTGGGTGGCCAAAATAATTTGCATTTCACTGATGATGCCATGATGAGCCAACCAAATTACACTGACAAGAGCATCTGAGGATCAAAAAAACATTATTGAATACAACAATTATCCATTTTTGAGAGTTACTCAGAATGACCCCCCCCTTGGGTTGGGACCATCTAGTACTAAAAAAAGAGAGTTACTCAGAATGCTAATATGAGGCACATTGTAGGAGCGCAATCACTTGTACCTGAAGTTGAGAAGGCTATTACTAAATTTAATAATCAACCAATATCATGAGAAGAGAAAATGGCCCAAGACTAAGAAGTGAGGACTAGTGAAAGGGCTCTGAGCAACCAGAATCAGGGCTAATTACCATGAGACGAGCCTGCAGCTACAAGAATTAGCCCAAATTGATGAAGCTACAAAAGTAGCAGTCAGAAGACATCTGACTAGAGATCTTGAAAATCCCCCTATCAAAACCCACATCAAATATTTTACAATATCTCACTCATTTTTTATCTTAAATTTTCTTTGAAGTATAAAATACTTCACTTTTTATCTTAATGAAAACCTTTCCACAGAATCCCAAGTTTATTCTTTACTTATGCTTATAGTTGTTTAGGTGATTTAATTGTTAGTAATTAGCCTGGATTGTCAGGGACTGGTGTACCGCTGACCTGGTTAGGGGTAGCTAACCTTAAGTAAGAATAGCCAAGGGGTTTAAAGCAGTATTAACAGGACACTAGATGATTCCAAACATAAGAAATGGTGGGTATATGGGTATGGAAGTTGCCCACATATATGATTTTAGGAGAGGAAGTGGAGAGAAGATTCTGGAAATTTGGGGTGGTAGATCATATTGTTAACAATTTAGTAAATAACTTTAACAGTATTTTCATAATTTATAATATTTTTATTAACCGCAAAGATAAACTAAATGAATGCCTTGATATTATTATTTTTTATTTTTTTTATTTTTATTGTGGGGAAGGCTGACCAGGGGATGGACACTTCTGGATGTAAAAACGAAAGAAAATGAAACTTAGTAACAGGGAAGGCACCCCAGAGAAGCGATGCTATCTCTTGTTGCCAGCGGGAACGCCACTTATGGGGAGGGGAGGGAACGTGTGAATGGGCCGTAGCCACAATTGAGCACGTGTGGAGAAAGGGGTCTGAGTTGATGAACCAAACTAAGAACCAGGAGGAGACCAGCTGACAGTGACGCGGTGGGAGGTACCCAAACATCCACACTTGAAAGTGATCCACCAAATGGGACTGGAATCTGTGGACAGCTTCTGGGAGGGTGGGGGTGGAGCCTGTGATGGCATCTAATACAATCGTGTGGATAGTCCACATGGCAATTGTGACCACCAGAGCACGGAGGGAGGGTGGGAGAGGTGAGACCATAGATAAAGCAAACATATCTCAAGATAAACTGAAGGGATGTGTCTGATCCTGGCAAAGCAGACGTTGCACTTCACGCCATATCGCTTTATAGGTAGTGAACTTCTCCAGGCGGTGGAACAGCGTTCCATACTGGCCACACATGGCGCAGGATGAGTGTAAAGCGTTAGAGCGCTCAGCTGTATGGTACACCCACCTCAGGCAGCGCCACACATGGGAACGGATATGAGGCTGCAACAGAGGGTGGTGTGCATATTTCCAAATAGTCTTCTGGGTCTCAAGGGAATAAGGGATGTCTATCATGTCCAGGTAGTCCATCCTGGATAGAACATGTGGCCGTGTGAGACCAAGCCATTTTAAATGGGTAGCCCCTGTACCTCCTGTGTGAACTGAGGAGAGGGGCGGCCTCTCTGGGTTGTGTGTCCACAAATACGGATTCTTTACTCTGTGCTCCGCATGGAGAGGAGGATTTGTTTATAGTGGGGTTTAGTACCATGAGGACCTGTGGCCGATGGGTGGGAAGCCAGATATTTCATCAAGGAGTGAGGGTTTGACAGATTGGTAAGGCCCAGGGCGCGGGAGAAGTTGGAGCAGGGTGCGCGAGACCAGCGTTGGGAGGGTAGCGTAGGGGTGGTGATGGCCGCAATCTGGGTGCCCAGGATCTTGTCAGCATGGGCTTTAAAGTCAAGCAGGCCTATGCCACCATGACGACGAGGGCCAAACATAACCTCGTGCTGCACTGGCGGTGGGCAGCCTGACCAGAGCCACCCTTGTAGAAGGGCATACATAGATTTGAAAAAACCTGGGGAGAAGGCGATGGCGTGGGCTCCAAACCAGACTTTGGAGAGGAGCATAGAGTTGGCTAAAACAACCCTGCCAGTAAGGGAAGTAGGGTGGGCTCTGGGGGAGGCGATGCGCTTCGTCACGTTGTCTAGAATATGACTCTATATTACTGCTGATGCATATCCGCCTGCCTCCACCCACATGCCCAGATGGTGGACCGGCCCTATGGTAGGGCGTGGCACAAAGGGGAGCACCAGTGGGGCGGTATGGGGTGAGCAGGGAAGGCGGGCACGTGGGCGAGCTGATGGGCAGGGCACTGGTCGCTGGGGCCCAGTAGGCTTGATATCGACCAAGGAGAATGATTTTGGTTTTGGAGGCGTTCAGTGCAGCATTACTTACTCGGGAATACTCCTGGATGAGAGCTTCAAGCGCGCGTGCATCTTGATTGTTAGACACCCCGACCACACAATTATCTGCAAATGCCATCATCTTGACTGGGGTTTGGCCTGGTGCATGGACCCCAGTGAGGCGGGCATTCACGTTTTTAAGTAGTGGGTCAAGGCTGAAGTTATATAAGAGTGGGCTAAGGGGGTCCCCTTGGTGTAGGCCCCTTTGAGGGCGGACTATTTCCGTGAGGAAGCCAGGGCCCCGAACTGCCATTGTTGCAGATTCTGTAAGCATAATCACCCAGCTGATGAAGCAAGGGGGTAGGCGGAATTGGTGGAGGCAGGTTCTGAGGTAATCTCAGTTGACTCTATCATAGGTCTTCTGATGGTCTAAAAAAACAAGTTCTCCAGAAGCCGTGGATTGGCAGACGTTGGCCACAGTGTGTATGTTGTCACAAATTGACCTTTTGGGATTGAAACCAATATACTCAGGGAAATGAGAGCAGAGGCAACTACCCCTAGACGGGTTGCCATGATTTTTGTAAAAAGTTTAGTGTCTATGTTAGTAAGTGAAATGGTTGCCAGTTGGCCAAGTCCAGCTTATCCCCTTTCTTGTACGACGCAATCGTGAAGGCCTCTTGTCTTCCAGGGAGGAGGCGCATTTCCATAAGGCATTGGTAAATTAAGGCAAGCAGAAAGGAGGAAATTATTAAATATTTTTTATAGAACTTATAAGGAATGCCATCTGGACCTGGGCATTTCATGTACGGTACACCACAAATGGCAGACCAGAGTTCATTCTGAGAAATTAAATTCATCAACTTCAGATAATGGGAAATGGTGTGGATATGTGCAATTTCAAGAAAATTGTCCACTTTGGCCATCTTAAATGGATCAGAGCAATACAATTTGGAGTAATAATTGTGTACTTCAATTGCCACTTTGGCTGGAGTATCTGCAATGGAGTGGTCTGACCTCTGCACATGTGTGCAGGCCAAGCTCAGGTATGGTGCAAAGAATTTTGAAAAAAGTAAGTGGAGCACGTGTCACCCGCTATTAAATGCTTTGCTTTATACTGAACACAAACATGATGCTTGTGTTGTCTTACCAGTGTGATGATGTGAGAGGACACTTCTGCCCACTTATGACCCCAAGCTGGGCTGTAGCCTGCCATTGGGACATTGGATTCCAGATGGTCCACTTCTGCCAGTGTGCACAAAATGAATGCCAAGGCAGCCCACGAGCGACGTGATGAGATGTGGTTAGCCTGATGGATGGTGTTTGCTTTGAAGGTTGACCAGGTGGAAAGTGGGTCTGCATATGATAATGTGGTAAACTCTAGAGCTGAGGTCTCAGTGTCCACCCATGAGGAAAACCTGGGCAACGTGATATTGGTGGGGTGGATTTTGCACCACTTTGGCGCCTGTGCCGCTGGATTGGACAAAGAGAAGGAAACCAATACAATCCTGTGGTCAGATAAATCAAATTTCGTCGTTGTAAAGTGGGAAACTTGGGATTGAAATTTCAACGGTAGAAGAATAAGGTCAATGAAAGTCATAAACCTTAGTTGCCCATTGTGCACATTGGGGCGAGACATGTTTGGGAGTAGCGGTGTATGATGTGGCAGAGTATCAAACAACCCCAGGGTGGCTTTTAGAACGTTAAGTTCTATGTGCCCCCGTGGGGGTGTAGGTGACGAGGGCCAGTGGTCTATGTAAGGGTTGGTCCAGCAGTTCATGTCACCAACAACAAATGAATTGAGGGGTAGCAGGAGGGAATTGACAGCTGAGAAGAATTTCAGATGATCTCATGCACAGTTTGGGCGTAAATATTAACAACAGCATGCACTTAGTCATCCCACAAAAAGGTGACTACAAGGACTTGGCCGTTGAGGTATGATGTTAGCAAAATAAATTTAAAATTATGGGTCACTCAAACAAGCACCCCACAGTGCAGTGATCAAAAGGAAAGGGAAGGGAAGAGCATGATTGCCCATGTGTCCTCTGCACTGTGCAAACAGTGGGTTTCCTGAATGGCCAGGAGGTCCTTGGGTAAATTAGTTTTAAAAAACTCAGCTCCATAGCCTAAGATGGCAAGGCCTTAAGTCCAGCGATGTTCAACATCCCTATAGTAAAGCTCCACCCATCGCACCTTAGATGTGAGGGGAAGGGCACCCATGACATTCAGACTTCTCTTTTTCAGCACGTTGCTGTATGGCAGTGTGGGTATTCTGTGCAATGGAGTATGGATCAGTATGTGAAGCTTTTGCTGTGGGGTTTGCGTTGGTTTTTGACTTCTTCATTTTCCCCACTGTGGGACGAATTTTTGGCGTTGTGTGCACCTGTGGTGCACCATCACATGATGGTGGAATTTCAGCAGGATTATTGGCGAGTGACTTGGATTTAATAAATTCTTGGTAGCATTGGTCAGGTGAAACTGACTCACCCATCAGGTCTTCAGCTTGGGGGGCCCAATCTTATTGGTGGAAGGATTTGTGAGCCACTTCCACAGCGAATGACTCATTGTCCTCCTGGAGCTAAATGGGTGAGATCACAGACTCGGTCGCAGCTGCCACCTTGGCCACTGCTTTGCAGGCCTGCTTGGCCTTCTTGCGCTCCTGCATGGATACAGGTTTCACTTGAATGTTGCACCCAGGTGCACCGCACAGGAAGGCTGCATTGGTTTCTACTGCCAGTTTATAGTGGAGGTCTGCACTGCACATTACTTCTAGGATTATTTCAGCTTGAGTAATGCCATCCTTGGCAGGGCAGGTGTTAGGATTTTTGGCCATAATCCCAGCCTGCTAGATTACCTGGTGTCGCTAGGGGAAAATTCCCTAAAGCGAAGTAATTCAGAAATTGGTTGGCCCAAATTTTGGAGGAACTCCGTTTGGGGGATTTTGGGATATTCACCTGGTCGTATCCATCAGGGATTGATCTGGATGAATACCTAACATCTCATCAGGCGGAGCGGCTGACAAAATAGGGGCATCTGATAGTGATTAACTATCAGGTGTACCAATTGGGATTAGCCAGATTTCATCACCAACTGATTGGGAATGAGTAGTGAGTTGCGAGGCGAGTGATGCCACCTGCAACTGGCGAAGCAATTGGTTGGTGAAGTGACCTGCCATAATGGGTAAAAAGTCCCATTACCTAAGCAGGTCGCTAACCAATTATGGTTTGTTTTCTTGGATTAAGAGGAAAACATTAGGGGCACGTTTCTGACTCTTTCTGTTTGAGGTCTTGAGGATGTCCAATGACAGAATCCTAGCCAGGATGGGGAAGACCATCACTGCCGAGATGAGGAAGGGTGATTTTATGGCAACAGCTGCTGTTTCATCGAAGAGGTGTCAACTGAGGGTTAGACAGCTGAATCCCCTATAAATTCTCTAGAATTCACTATAATAAAAAACAACTATTACTAAAAACATACTTATCACTATGAAAAAACATTATTAGTTTTTATTTGTAGATTCAGTTATAGTTAGACTATCAGCATCCAGTGTTAAGTTCCATCTTAAGAATATTATTGCAGAAGGCAATAATTGGTAGAATCTCATAGAGAAGATTAGAGATCTGAGCTGGGATCTAGAGATGAAGAGAACCACAACTAGGGGATAGCTGCCAACTGTGTGTTGGGCTGGAGGAGACTGTCATCAAAGGATCTTGACAAAGATTGAGTGGACAGTAATAAATAGAACGAATCCCTACGAATATGACTTGAAGTATTTAATCAGAAGTACTGGCCAAAGCGTTGGGCCTGATAATAGTTCTAACTCAACTATGGATAATAGTCTCCATACTATTATTGGATAATATATTCTTTACAATGTGAGGTGCATGAGGAAATTGAACCTGTGCAGTAAAAAGATCACTAGGGTTGTTTGCCAATAAGAATCAACTAGTAAATTTTTACAAATGGTGCTCACTACAGGGGGTAGTTGAGTATGAGAATCTATCAATTATGTTGTATAAAGAAGAGATGCGCAAGTTGTGGACTGAGATCGCCACAGTGAATCAGAATGTGTCAGGGTAAATCCCGACATTAGTGGAATTCCTGAGATTATAGATATTGTCAGTCAGATCAATATGATATGTGATGAAGTTAGATCGAATAATTGCATATGAAATTAATGATTGTAGTGATATTATTCGATTAATCGTTTAAATTACTTCATTTGCAATAGTATTCAGTCAATTAATCGCACCAAAACGAATTTATGATGAGACTGAGACGATTCCCACTGCCCTTCAAAATCACATGCAAGTTACAATCCCATAAGCTCCAGAGAAGAATAGTGCACTATTTAAAATCAATTAAGCTCAGGTAAGTCCAGGAAGTTGGATAGTATATAAAACCAAGGCATTAATTTGGTTAATCTTTGTGGTCAATAAAATTATTCTTATAATGCAAACACTATTTAGTTTATTTACTAAAGTGTTATCATTACCAATCTACCACCCCAGCCTACAAGAAACTCCCTTCCAACTTTCTCCTTTTAAAGCTATGTCTTTAAGCAACTCCCATAACAGCTTACCCACCATTCTTATACCTGGACACCTCTAGTGTCCTTGTCATACTGGGATAAACCCCTTGGTTATGCTAACTCATGGTTAGCTACCCCCAACCAGGTCAGTAGTACACCAATCCCTGACATAATGTCTTAAACTCTGCGGACCATCAGGAGTTCACGGCCTTGGAGGAATGAGTAACCAAGGTGAAGGAAGGAGTTGAAAACATAGCCAACTTTGGGAATGAGTTACTTGGCAAAGTAAACTTATTAAAGAGGAAAGAAGGAGACCTCATCCGAGAGGTCCTATTCCTGAAAATGGAACATGAAGTGGATTGCGTTCATTTGAGAAAGTTTGGTACAGACATTAAAAAGTTGATGAAAGAAGTAGAGGATTTGAAAGCCCACAGATGTGCATGTGAGCCTGATATGGCCAGTGATGCTGAAGAGGGAAGTCCTCAAACAATACTTGGGAAGACAAATACCCTGAGAAATATGCCACCCGCATTTAATGCTATTTTGGAGATGATACCCAAAGTCACTCCACAAGTGAGCCGAGTGTCTAAACTAAGAGAATCGGTCTGAAATGACTCATAGAAATTCAGAGCAACACCTAAATTCACACATTCCACCGGGATAACGCCCCAGCATTTTTCTGACTATTTGACATGACCATGAATGGATATGAGATTATCAGAAGGCGTTGATGGTCATGAACTGTTTGGACACAGACTGCCAAAACCTAGTGTTACCCCACTTAGAGGGGGATAGATGGTCCTATGCTGAGGCTAAAGCAGCCATAATGAAGAAGTTTGGGAGTCAACCTGTATGTCATAATGCAAGCAAGAATTTATGGGAATTCAATCTCATAATGATGAGTCTCTTGCAAACTTTGCGGATCAATTTTACCAGGAGTTGCAGATCCTGGCTGGAGCAAAGGTGTTAGATGACTATGATGCAAGAATCGCTTTGCAAGCGGCCCTTCAGCCCTATTGCAATTTGCATCAAATGATGTCTACTGTATTTGCAACTGAAATAACTACCTTGCAAATGGTAGATAACCTAAAGATTCTGGGAGCAACGTTTGATGATCTGAATAGAAGCTTCAAGTCCAATCTGGTCTGAAATCTGAATCCCACGAAGGGAAGCGAAGGAGCAAAGGAGACTTTTAAATGAACTGTGCCAGGAAATAAGCCCAAGGTTTTCAAACGGTTAAATAAGAAAGAAAAGGTCTGCTTCCAGTGTGGTGGGAAAGGGCATTTCGCCACACACTGCAAAAAGCTAAAGGATCAAATTAATGTGGTCTAGGCTAAAGAGACAGCAGTAGCCAAAGATTCAGGAAAAGGTCCCGCTGCCTAGATAAGGAACAGTCTAGAGTGGCGGAGAAACCTGTTCCTCCTGATATCATGAACAAAGAGATAGATACTAGTGATCTGTTCATAGATGATGAGCAGGATCAACTATATCAAGTGGTCAACATGGATATAAACGCCGTGACCAGAGCTGGGGTGAAGAAGATTGACCCCAAGATAGTTCAGGAAGTTGCCCAGCTGTACGCCTGACAACTGGTGAAGAAGATTCAGACTGCCAAGAATCCTGATGAGTTAACCGATGTTTGCTTAGATGAGGCCAATCTGTTGATTGCCTATCGGTGCAATTAAGGAATCATTTCCTGAAATTATTGGCGCATATTATTCATACCCTAGATTTGGCTAATAACGCCACAATTCACTCAGTAAATACTCTATTACAATACTCTGAGTGTACATATATAGATATTCAAGTAATTCAAGTGAGGGTACAGGTGATAGTTGACAGCGGAGCGCCCATCAATATTGTGTCGACCAAACTGATAAAGAAGATGAAGATCTCTCCAGACTTGGAGCACAAAAAAGAATATGGAACAGCTGGGCCAAACACCACCGTTTCCTGTGGAGCGTATAGTGCACTGCTACTACAATTTGGGTCATTGGTAGTATCCATGCCAGCAATAACTTTGGCGAACTAAAACTATGTTATCCTGATTGGAACAGAGTTTCTGCGGAAGTATAGAGTTAAATGTAACTTCAAGGATAATACGTTGACCATCCTGGGTCAGATATTACCATTAGTATACCAGAAGGATGGTGAAGTTCCATTGAACCGGAGAAATAACTTCATTAATCTGATAAACAAAAATGGCATTGTACTGATTCAATGCCAATTAGTTGGTAGGAAGCGACGAAGGATGCTGGCAGAAATCCTAGAAAACTAGGGAATTCCCTTAAGGATCAAGAAGGAGAGAACCATACCAGCCAGATCGCGGAGATGATAGTCAACACAGACTTTGACTTTAGAGATTCCAGAGCTGTTGTATGGAGAAGTCGGAAGCCCCTGGAAGAAGTCCAGAGTGGAGCCATGGGTGGCTCTTGGGATAATCATGCTGGGCCATGGAGAAATACGAGTTCTCTTGGCGTATTTAAGCGAAAAACTGATGAATATCAAGAGGAATCAAATCATCACATTTATTCATTTAATCTTATGGCAGAACTGAGACCATTCCATGATTTTGGGTCTCTTGAGGAAATGGGATTACCAGCTGGGGAGGCCAAAAGCATCAACCTATTGGTTGATAGGAGCAGCTCGCAGATCTGCTGGAAGGGCAGAAAGAGGAGGTGCTCAAATTATTCGAGAGATATTGGGAAGTATTTGCTTAGGATGACCATGATTTGGGATGCGCACAAAGCATAATTCACAATGTTGACACTGGGGAAAATCTACCAATAAGAATGAGACTGATCTGAAGATCAAAAGCCGCTGAAGTGGTAGTGGAAGATGAGATCAGTAAACTAGTAAAGCATGGGCTTCTAGTTCCGTCGTCAAGTCCACGGGCAAGCCAGATTCTGATCATGAAGAAGAAGGATGGATCCAACTGGGTGGTGATTGACTACCAAAGGCTGAATAAATTTATGAAGAAGGATTCATATCCCCTACCAAGGATTGATGATGTGCTAGATTGTTTAGGAGAAGCAAAGTATTTCTCCGCGATGGACCTAATCTTGGGATACTGGCAGATCAACTTGCCAGTAGAAGACCAAGAACAATGTGCAATTATCACCTCACAGGGGTTATACCAGCCGACTAGGATGCCCCAGGGTCTTTGTAATGCGCCCGCGACGTTTCAGAGAGCCATTGACGCGACATTGAGCGAACTGAAGTTGTCATGCATTCTGTTATATCTGGATCGATATCAATGTTTTCAGTAGAACGTTTACTGATCACCTCCATCACTTGGAAGAAGTTTTTAAGAGACTGTCCGCGGCTTACCTGAAGATCAAGCCATGGAAGTGCCACTTCTTCAAGTAGGAGCTGGAATACCTGGGATTTGTGATTAACGCAAATGAATTGTAGCCAAAACCCAGGAAGATAGCAGCTATTGAGCGCATGGCTGTGCCAAAGAGTGTCTGAGACATCCAAGTAGTTTGTGGGATGGTTGGATACTACAGAAGATTTATTCAGGACTTCGCCTGAATAGCTGAGCCTTTGTTTCATTTATTAAAGGATCCAAAAAAAGGATTCATATGGAATGAAGAGGCCCAGGACTCTTTTGATGAGTTACGCCAGTATCTGATCAATTCGCCAATTCTGAAATATCCAACTTTTGATCAGGAGTTTATCATTCAAACTGATGCTTCATTGACAGCAATAGGCACCATACTGAGTCAAGTAGATGAACTTGGGGATGAACATCCGGTGGCATATGTGAGCCAGACACTCTCAGCCGCTGAGAGGAACTACATCATGACTGAGTGTGAATGCCTTGCGGTCATTTATGTCTGTAAGCAGTTTCAGGTGTATGTCCACAGAATGCACTTTAAGGTGGTGTCAGACCACTCTTCGCTGCATTGGCTGCACAATCTATGAGAACCAGAAGGACAACTGGCCCAATGGGCACTTAAGCTTCAGGCTTATGATTATGATATAGTCCACTGAGAAGGGGCTTTTCACCATAATGCAGATGGTTTATCTTGGTTGCCAATGGTCCAATTGGTATACCCACAAGTGGATGAGTTATTCCAGAGAATGGTCAAACGAAGAATTGGGGATGAGCCTCAAGAAATCCAAGGTGTGCTTCGAAAAGCAATGGAAAACACTGAGACTATGGATGGACAAGTATTCAAGATGATAAACGGGAAGCAGCTGTTATTCATAAAACCATTGGAAAGAGCAGCATTAGTTCAAGCAGCTCATAAGGTTGTTGGGCATGGAGGCCTGAGAAAAACAAATGACCATATTTGCCATTATTATTACTGGGAATCAATTAACTATGATGTTGCAGATCAACTGGTTTGTTGCGTGGAATGCCAACTGCATAAACCACATAAAAATACAACTGGATACCAACTGGTCTGACCTGGATTTGCATGGCACACGGTGTCCATCAACATGATGGGACCGCTGGCAATGAGCACAGGAGAAGTCAAATACATCATAGTAGCTATTGACCATCTAGCGAGATGGGTCAAAATGAAAGCCCTAACCAGAGTTGACGCTACCAGTACTGCGAGATTCATCCTGGATCAAGTAGTATACCGGCATGGATGTCCACAATTCCTACTGAGTGACAATGGGACCAACTTCACATCTCATGTGATCCCAAGGCTAAACGAAATAATGGGGATCTGGGGAGTTGTGTCAGTACCATACCGGCTGGAGATGAATGGACTGGTAGATTGGGTCAATGGGACGCTGGCCATGATGTTGAGGAAGCTAGTCACAGGGATAACTTCTGCGTGGGGAACATACCTGAGTTTGGTGACTTTCGCCTACAACATTAGTCATAATATGGAGACAGGAAAGATGCCATTTGAATTACTATATAGGAAGGCCGCGTTGCCGCCAATATTATATTTGGTAGTAGAACCTACATTAGGAATAAGTCCTGAACAATACCTGAACCAACTGATGAGTATCCTTATTAATATGCAATTGCAAGCATTCAATACAACCTTGAATAAAAGGATATGAGTAAAATCGACAGATGATAAGAACCAACCAGCATTAGAAGAATATCGAATAGGAGAAAGAGTCACCTATTATGATACACATGGTTTTGGATGAAGAAACAAATCAGATGCATTATGGTTAGGTCCATTCAAAGTAATTGCTAAGACGGCGACTGATGCTTATTCCATCAAGAATCTCTTGGATGGAAGAGTAGTAAATCAAGTCCACGCTAAGTATCTAAATCATTGGATTAAAGAAAAAATAAAAGAGTTCTTAAAGGACTGATGAACCATTAAGTTGGTCATGTCCTGATGATTAGGTCAAGTCCAAAATAGGACCCTCTGAACCAATCTAGATGGTTAAGTCCGAAAAAGGACCTCTGAACCTAAAAACTGGTAGGTTTAAGTGCCCAGAATTCAGTTTGGGGGAAAAGATGGACCTCTGAACCAAAACAAGGTCAAGTCTTTGAAAAAAAGAGAGTATAAAAATAAAAAAATTGATAAAGGATATTGGGAAAAAAGATTTTAAATGCATAGAAAAAAAGCTGATATTTTTTATAATTTTATTTTTATTGATCGTCCTCAGTATGGGGATGATTACGCCTATGTCGCCTCTTGGGGAGTGAGGATGGATTGTGGTAGGAATAAACAGCCCATCAAAATTGATATGCGATCAGACACTTGCAAGGGCGAGACCTACACAAAACCACATTCTTTGAGCAGATGCCAAGCCCTGAGAAAACGCGACTAGGGGAAGGGAAATTGATATGTTGGAAGAAGACAGTTGCAAAACCCCAGAGCGGGGAGGAAAACAGAAAAATATAGGAAGAGGCAATTGGCGAATAACCCTAAGTAATCACGATAAGGCACTGGCGCCAGAGATTTGCCTTGAGTGCCTGCCAATGGGCCTCATCAAGAACACTGGACATGTGAGCCAGCAGCAAAGAAGGAATACTCAATGGGGGTTGTCAAATAATGCCCCCAATTAATGCCATCAACAGAAGATAGTGATGAGATCCTCCAGAGAAGAGGTAGTTGTGTAAAGAGTGTATTGCATCTTGTAAACAATGACTACAGGTTTAATGGAAGCTGAAGCTGAATGACCAATAGAAGCCAGGTGAGGCTGGAAGCTTCGTTGACCAACTTTGAAGAACTTGGCTGGCAAAGAAGAGAGCATAAGCAGCAGTATCCTGATCCAGAAGGTTGTCCAGATCAGAGGGATTCAGCACTAATGTCAACGCCTTGGTGACTTGTGCCCAAAGTTCAGCATAGGGGAGCTCGAAATGTATGCTGTTCCAGATTGAAAGCTCAGAAACCAGCACAGAGGGTTTGTAGAATTGACTGAGTCAGAAGAGGAACTCAGGGAGCAAGTCTGACCCAGCCAAGAACAGATGATCCAAAGTGACCAGCATGACCTCCGGAGCATTGATGATGATGTTCAGAGCATCAGCAAAAGGAGCTGAATCCAGGAGGGTTTCAAAGTCCAACTCTGAAATTGACTTCAGAGGAAGAGTTGGCTAAGAGTTGTTCAAAACGATGGCACGCCTGGTTTTGGAGGGATTGGTTACCATTTCTGGTAATTTGATGGAAGGACTAGCTGCTTGCACTAGACTAGGCGTATGATTCCTGGAGGGACCATAGAAGAGATTCCATCGAGCATCCTGACTCATTTGCTGGAAGAGGCGGAGATCCAAATCAGACAAGCTGTTGAGAAGCTGTTGGTAGCAGGATTCTGAGTTTGACATATGAGCAGGACTAGAGGGGATGTCAGACTTATATAGAAGTTGACATTATGCACTCTATTATCCATCAGGCTCCAATTTTGGGAAATTAATCTCAAAAATTAATGAAATAAGCTTTCTGAGGGAAGAATTAAGAATGACTTACAGCCAAAAGGTTATGAGCGAAATAATGAGGGCAAGTAGAAATAAGTATTCTTAATCAAGCTGCAAAATGAACATCAACGGTAAGAGTCTCCTGTCTAGGATGAGGAGAGAATCAGGAATTTAAGGACGCCAGACCAAGAATCCTGAATATGACAGCGGGTCATATACCCTGATGGGGAAAACCAGATCCCAGGAATAATATTGTCATGAGTAAATTGATCAGCCCAGCACAACAAGAGGTCTAGGGGACTGCGCTATGAGTAGGTGGTAGCGAGGAGGAAAAGGAGGAATGCTGTGTGCCAAAGGTCATCCTGAGCAGCGTTGAGTATTGATGAGTGTACTCTGCTTAGACCAATGAAGTATCTGACCAGGTGTCCGAAGCAGTGTTCCCATGCCTTGTTCCTTTTCTCACTGGAAATCTAGGCAAGAGGGGGATGTGTTGGGATTTTTGCCCATATTCCCAGCCTGCTAGATTACTTGATGTCGCTAGGGGAAAATTCCCTAAAGTGAAGTGAATTGGAAATTGGTTGGCCCAAATTTTGGAGGAACTCCGTTTGGGGGATTTTGGGATATTCGCCTGGTCGTATCCATCAGGGATTGATCTGATGAATACCTAACATCTCATCAGGCGGAATGGCTGACGAAATAGGGTCATCTGATAGTGATTAACTATCAGGTGTACCAATTGGGATTGGTCAGATTTCATCACCAACTGATTGGGAATGAGTAGTGAGTTGTGAGGCGAGTGATGCCACCTGAAACTGGCGAATCAATTGGTTGGTGAAGTGACCTGCCATAATGGGTAAAAAGTCCCATTACCTAATCAGGTCGCCAACCAATTATGGTTGGTTTTCTTGGATTGAGAGGAAAACATTAGGGACACGTTTCTGACTCTTTCTGTTTGAGGTCTCGAGGATGTCCAATGACAGAATCCTAGCCAGGATGGGGAAGACAATAACTGCCAAGATGAGGAAGGGTGATTCAATGGCAACAGCTGCCGTTTCATCAAAGAGATGTCAACTGAGTGTTAGTCAGCTGAATCCCCTATAAATTCCCTAGGATTCACTATAATAAAAAACAACTATTACTAAAAACATACCTATTACTATGAAAAACATTATTCTTATTTGTAGATTCAGTTATAGTTAGACTATCAGCATCCAGTGTGAAGTTACATCTCAAGGATATTATTGCAGAAGGCAATAATTGGTAGACTCTCAGAGAGAAGAGTAGAGATATGAGCGGGGATCTAGAGATGAAGAGAACCACAACTAGGGGATAGCTGCCAACTGTGTGTTGGGCCAAAGGAGACTGTCATCAGAGGATCTTGACGAAGATTGAGTGGACAGTAATAAAGGGAAAAAATCCCTATGAATATGATTGAAGTATTAATCAGAAGTACTGGCCAAAGCGTTGGGCCTGATAATAGTTCTAACTCAATTACAGATAATAGTCTCCATACTATTATTGGATAATATATTCTTTACAACGCGAGGTGCACGAGGAAATTGAACCTGTGCAGTAAAAAGATCACTGGGTTGTTTGCCAATAAGAACAAACTAGTAAATTTTTACAGCAGGTATGGGCCTTGTGGTCAAAAGCATGACAGAAAGTGCAGATAGGAGGTGCGCTATCCACAGTGACCCTGAAAGGGCGGGAGTCTTGCCCATTAATTTCCACAAAAGCAGTGTGAGGGATTTGGGTCAAATCTTTCACTACCCCCGCGGATGGGGTGAGCATAGCAATTGTTTTGCCCATGCACAGGTCCAGCATGAGCATAAAGTGCTGCATCTTGAAGAATTGGATTTCCCCATACTCAGTTAGCCCAGCCTTCAGGTAGTGCTCCAGTATGGTGTGCTTAACTGTAGTAGGTAGGAAGTCAAAGGTAACGAAAATCTGGCTGGATTTAGTCCAGTGAATGCACTTTATTTTGACTACCCGTTGACCATCCAGGAAGTCCACCACCACTTGCACTTTACAGCTTTGTCCACCGCATTTTTTGTTTAAAATTTAAGATCCAGCCAACTGTGAGGAATGGAGTGTGGTGCGATGTACACTGTGCTTGGGAAATGTGTGTACATCTACACAAAACTTCTCTTAGAACGCTGTTTGTTGTATATCCAGGAAGACATGCACCCCGTGTTCCACCAACAATAATGGTTGGGAGTGCGGCGTATTGATAAACTGGTTGCAGCTTACTTTCCAGGCCAAAATTTCCGGGGAAATGGTAACTGCCAGTTTTTTACTATTAACTTTATCTATGCTGCTAGTTTTGCCAGGGCGTTTATGAAACTTGATTGATGTGGGGTCTGCATCTGTGCCCTTAACTTTTCTAGCCCAACTGCTACCTGACATTGGGTGCACACTAATCTACTCAATGAGATTATCAAACTTACCTAGACTTGAATTGAGTATGTTGTAAAAGTGTTTGCAACGAGAGAGAAAAGTGTTTTTCATACTCTTCTAGTGTACTAATAAACTAACTCAGTGTGCAAGGAGAGTGTCTATAACTCTCCAGTTCCCAGCGTGGCGGTGCTCAGTGCACAGGCCCAACGCCAGGGAACTAGCTGTTAATGCCATAGGGATTAGAGCCCAGCAGAGGGTGCTGGAGCAATAACCACTGAGGCATAATATTGCGAATTTTATAATAAAACCCCATAGAAGGGTGAAGCGGTGCACATATTGGATGGGGTTAGGTGGCCCAGGTTGGAGGGATCCTGGGCGGACAAATGGTGCATGAGGGGAGTGCATAATGGTACTTGCAATGGCAAGTATAACAGAATGCGAGACCTCCTCAAAGAGGTTTGTGCACAGGAGCGTTTGGAATATCATAAATTAAAAAATGACTTAAAACGGGGGATAGGTTTATTTAGGAAGTCAACCAACAAGGAATGTTGGTCAGGGGAAAATGTATTTAAGATCAGATGGGGAAATTGGGGTTATGCCGCAGTGGGCCCAAGCAGCGACTCGCCAATAGGGCGATACTTCCATCCAAGTTAGTAAAATAGGCTGAAACTGACTTCACTTGAGTTATTGACTAAAGTTGGATTCAACCCAAGCGCGTTATTTCAAAGCAGGAACGGGTTTTGAACCCTTGTTCTGAAACTAAGCAAACTAAACCATCCACCTTAATTTGGTAGATAGTTCATTTTAACGCTTGGGCTGCCATCAGGGGCTGGGCGTTTGGCGCACCACTGGTCCCAACCTGGGCATATTTTGACTGGACCCAGAGTTGGTCCAGGGTGTTCTTCAGGTCTAGAAGGGCCTGCAACTTCACCTTCTGGGCCTCCAGGCGCCCAGCCTTGTCTTTGGGGTCGATCCCCACTATTATGTCATGTTCACATGACACAGTGCATCACCAGTGACTTGTGAAACCCACTTCCATAATTTTCATGCATCATCTGAATAGATCTCAGGATGATGCTTAAAAATATGCCCCAACAACTTAAGGCCTTCTTTCACTTCAGCTAAAGTATTTTTTTGCAAAAAAAACTGTAGGGTAAATCATAGGTGTATGGTTGGCCACACTCACTGTCTGCACTTAAGTGGGTCCTACTGCTCCTTTATAAGTTGTTTTGTCTTTCTTTACTGGGGAAAACATCTTCACCGCAATTGGTAACTTCCCATCAACAAGGCATATATCAAATCCCCCATTAATAAAAACGCAGAGGGATATTTATTGTAAATAAAGGCGGTCAAATTGTAAGGGACTGGTACCCTACTGACCTGGTTAGGGGCAGCTAACCATGAGTAAGAATAACCAAAGGGTTTAAGGCAGTGTGACAAGGACACTAGAGGTATCCAGGTATAAGGAATGGTGGGCAAGCTGGTATGATAGTTACTTAAAGATATGGTTTTAAGAGGGTAAAGTTGGAAGGGAGCTTCTTGTAGGCTGGGGTGGTAGATTGGTATTGATAACACTTTACTAAATATATTATATAGTGTTTGCATGATAAAGAATATTTTTATTGATCGCAAATATTAACCAAATGAATGCGTTGGGTTTATATACCGTAAAACTTTCTGGACTTACCTATGCTTACTTGTTTTTAAACAGTGTACTATTAATCTCTGGACCTTATGGGATTTCAAATTACATATAATTTTGAAAGGCAGTGGGAATTGTCTCAGTCTCATTGTGAATTCTTTTGGTGCGATTAATTGACTCAATATTATTGCAATTGAGGTGGTTTAAAAGATTAATAAAACATTTTAACTACAATTATTCATCTAATATGCAATTATTTGATCAGACTTCATCACATATCCTCTTGATCTCATGTATGATATTTATTATCTCAGGAATTTAACTATGTCAGGATTTACCCTAACAGTCTGCTCTGTGGGGGGGCAGGTCAAGGCAAAGATGGGAGGGATATACCTTTGGACAATTTTATTGCTGTTCAGGCAATAATATTGTGGAGAATATCTTATCAAGTTGGGCAGCAGCTGCCATAGCAAAATGGTGTTGGATGCATAATAAATTTTCATTTGGGTGTGGGGCATAAAAGTGCTGAGGGATCTCAATGGTGGATTGTGTGGGAATAAATTCTCTAGTATTGACTTTGTAGTCTTTAATCACACTATCTGATTCATCAGTTTCATCCAATGAGGACCATGGGTTCAAATCATACAAGCCCAGTTTTTCCTTAATATGGATGGCTGAAGCTGGCGATTTGGTTGGGGTTCAGGAGTGAACCTGTGTTTAAGATAAATCCTAATTTGTGGGATCATTGGTGAACCAGACTTAGGATGGGTCTAATTGGTTCCTGAGGACGCAGCAGCTGCAGTAGGCTTTGGAAGAGGTTGTGGTAAGATTATATCCCATTTTGAGATGGCTGTGGGGTGGCTGGTAGACGAGGAGCAGGTGGATGAGACTGCAAAGGCGGCAGAGGCAGCGAGGTAGGGGCAACTCCACTTTGTGTGGTCCAACTCAAAGCAGGACAAACAGATGGTCCGCCCACCTTGAAGCGGGCCCAGAATGGGTGGTCAGGGGCAGAAGAGACAAAGGAGCGAGGGGGAACCTGGTTAGCAATATTTTCAAATTTAGGGCTGATCATGACAAAAGCCCTAGACCCAGAGAGGCTTGTGGCTCTATTGGGGACCACAAAGTGAAGGATACGGTCAGCACCATAGACTGCCATCCCTGCCATCAGCTTGATGGAGCACTGCCAGGGGAATGTGTGTGGGCACCCTGCAAACTGAACCACCATCGTGGAGTCAGTAGGGAGCTAGGTGCACGTTGTGGGAATGGGTGCGCCCTTAAAAAGAAGGGGCACAATTGATGCAGTGGCAGCATTGGCTTCACTTGTGAAACTGAGGTTAATGTACCCCTTATAGGGGTAGAAACTAATAAAGCAGGCGGGTTTCATCACCACCTGTGTTAATTAGATTATGAGTTTGTTCGCATATGAGAACAACTTCCCTATATTTGATCCAAAGGCCAAAATGCATATGATAACGGGGAAAGATGAGAGGGCAATGGCATCGCATGATCATGTGAGGTGGATGGTGAGATCTTTAGTGTGTAATGAACTGACCTAAGGATTGGTTAGGACTGGATGACCCAGTATGAGCACGTTTTCCCCCAAACGGATAAGATGGGTGGAGTTTCACCGCTGCCCCACACTGGAGCAGCAGGCGGTGGGCTTTGGACATCAGTGGGTTGGGGGCATGGCTAATTTATTGCTTTTTATTTTTGTAAATTTTATAAAATTTGCTTGAAAGTGGGCTAAGCAGAAAGAGACTGTATATAAGTTGATAATTATGTACTTGAGGTTCTTTTTTACACTCTCATTGACAGTAGCTCTCCTGTGAATGTCATCTTGTCAAGGTTGATGAAAAACATTAAGTAGCCCCTGATCTGCATCAATAAGGAGTATAATATGCTGGACCAGGATGCACATGATCCATTGAGGCCTACTCCTTGTTACTTAATCAATTCAGAAAGTTGACACTGACTACCCTAGTAGTCACAATAGAAAACTTAGCTACGACCTCCTCCTTGGGACCCAGTTTCATTAACACGATTCTGATATCATATACTAATATGGTAAGTTATTATCCCTACTGGGATATAGGGTCCCAATAGTCTTTGAGACCCTTCAAGATGCTAAGTCAGAGGTCAAAGCTTGAGCTTCCTCTTTTATAAAGAGGATTGGTAAGTTTGGATAGATTTCTAATTTAGGGGTTCACAGGTGCAGATCTCATCTCGTGTGATAGACGGACAAAAGGAATGTCTATATGCTTACTAAAGTCGACTTCTATACCACCAAAATACCAAGTTAACCTTGATAACAGGGCACATGTCAACATATTACCAAGATACCTATTGAATTGTGGCGCGTACAGACCATCTATTAATGAAGTCCTGATCTGCACCAGGATTTTAGATCTTGTTTATGTTAAGTCCACTTGGTGTTTCTGGAAAACCCAACCTATAAACCTAATAAAGCAGCCTTATTGCTCCAGTCCCTTATGTTCGCTTACTGCCTGTCATGAAGTTGATATGACTGGATGATATGCTACCATACTGACAGATCGGAGGTGGAATTGATACAAGTCTCAAAATTTATGGAAAAAGTTATACAAATTATAATCTATCAAAAGATGACCATTTGGAAAATTAAGAGGATTTATGCTAAGATTTAATATGAACGAGAATTTCTAGAAAAGGGAAGATGAATTAAAGACTACCAAGCCAAGGGTGCATCTGGCTTGAGGAACTGAGATATAAAGAGTCACACGGAGGATTATAGGGGGATCTTTCTCATGTGGTTGAGTGATTGCAGAAAAGTCTGCAATTTATATTAATAAAAGTTAAAATAAGGGGCAATAGCTCCACATATAAGTTTATTGAGTTCATTAGTAGAGTCAGCGATCTTCATATTGTCTGATTTGAATGCTCAGTGGCTAATACCCTGTGTAAACTGACTTGGTGGAATCAAGTCTATACGCCAAGAAATAACAGTGGTGCTCATTACAGGGGGCCACTAGGCGACTGTAGCTATTCAGCAATAAAATACAATGACGAGTCCTCATTTGTTCTGACATAATTTGACTGGATTCCAGGCGTGGTATGCTGAAGAAGCCCAGGAGGCACCTAACCATGAACCAACATTTTTTACTGTGACCAAACCGGGGATGATGAAGCCATGATCAATCTGAAATTGGAAAATTGCCCTGAGCTGACAACCAACCAAAAAGGACGCTCCACAAATGTGACTCCCCAACAACTGAGGAATATTATGGAGTGGCTGTTGCGCGGATATCGCCTATACAAAGATGAGACTGGGGAAAACGCCCTGAGTTTATTCTATAACCAACGCGACCAAGAAAATAGCTACGCTCTGTACATGTCTTATTTGGATGCAACTAAAACAGGGTTGGCTCGCCGCCTTGGTACCCATGGAATTGAGGAATATCTTGTCGCTTATATGCAACCTTCAATTTGTCAGCTACTGCATGTGATGGCTCGCCATAATATTAAGATTGAAATGTATTACGGTTTGCGCGAGCACAGCAGCATGCTACTTGCCTCCTGCTCAACTGCCTTGATCATTCATTTTTGGAAGTACAAGGGGCGCTGGTACAGATGGGCCATCATGTTGGGGACGTCCGCCATCAATTGGACATTCTGGTACCAAAGTTAAAATTTATAATTACCTCAAGTAATAAGAGAACTTCTGGATCAGAATGGCCTATTGGTGGAGTGGATTCAGGACATAACAACTTTGGGGAATAGTACTGAGCGCTTGATGACGGAGCTAACTGAATAGGCGGAAGCTCTAAAAGCTGTGATTGCTCAGTTTAAAAAATGACACTGATGGAATGACAAGTGGCGGACCAAGTCAGCTCTTTATTGCTGATTTAACCCAACTTCGCATCAAATGGAGTAACCAGCAAATGGCGGATAACGCGCTTATCCTTTAATCAACATCTCTTAAATATCTCCAGCTTATTTGTCGGGTTACACAACTGAAAGTTGTTAGTCAGGCTGAGCGCAACGAGCCTTCCCTTTTCCAATTGGTGAGACAAGAGAGTATGCAGCCATGCAAGGGCGCCTTGATACTCTTTGATGGGCCAACGAGGAATTGGCATGGGAGCAAGCCTCCCTCCTTAACCAAATAAATGATGCCAATCAACAAGCAGAAAATGCTAGCCAGCAGCAAAATCGCCTGCAAAACATAATCAAAGAGGTTCTTTCGCAATTACAAGCCAGGGAGCTGAAACTGAATGTTGAGAGGGAATTTTGTCAGAAGTTGCAAAATCAGTATGAAACACTGCAACAGGAATTCCAGGATGGATGATGCAGATGCTATTTGGTTAAAGCGGAGCAGTTGCTCAATGAACATTTTTCAGAGCACACCAGAGCTGGGGGAAATGGGGCAGTTATTGGCGATTCAGGGGAAGAATGCTATGGATCAGCAAATGAATATCCCTCAGGCGGTACTATGGACCCCCTGCATGACACCACTTCTTCTGAGTCCTTTTCATCAGATCTGAGTCCATCCAGCTGGCTGTATGTTAACGCACAAAGGGATGGTTCCCGTAGTCACTCCAAAACCAATTTTCCTGCTCCTTGCAGCAGGAACCTAGAGTAAAGCAAATTCGTTTGTATCAAAAAATTACCTCCTTTTAGTCATTATGGGAATCTACAGGGTTACTTTAAGTGTTTTTTAATTTGCTGTGGAAGGGGCTACTGATCAAGGAAAGTGAAATTGTTGCTATCCGGTTTAGATGCGGAAAGCGCTGATCATGTTACCTGCTGTCTTCCAAATAGCTTGGTATCTTATGAAGAAGTCAAAGCGATTGTTATCCATTTGTTTGGGGGCGCTGCCAAGATGGCCCGACGGAAAACCAACTTTATGACTATACAGTTTCACTGAAATGAGACCCTGTTAGAATTTACTATAAGTTTTATGGTGGAAGCACACGTCCTACTTGGAGCTAACATTTTTTCCGCTGAGGATGATGGTATAGTAAGACAGCAGCGGTCAAACCATATCAGGAACTATATAACACTATGTCCCATGTGTTGGATGGGAATACCGGCCTCATTCAAATTGTGAATGCCTTACATTGACTCTCTGCCATGAACAGCGCCCCTAAAGTATCCCAAAACCCTCCGTTGCCCCCTCTCTAACCTTTTCAGAATATAGGACGCAGTGACTAGGTTATCAGCCACTGGAATGTATTCATCTCTCATACAAGTCAGTGGACCCTTTTTGACCCATGTAAACTTCAGTTCATCCGCAACCTTGGAACCATACCTACAACTTCTAACCTAGTCCTTCCACCACAAGCTATATACATGAACCTTTTATGAATACTTGATTCCAGTGCAGACAAGGAGGGCATTATGCGGGTAATTACCCCAGCAAACCACAAGTGTATGCAATGCCACTGAGAAAGTTGAGCAGGGAAAACTCAAGCGGATTAGAGATGGGATGCTCTACCTCCGCTGAGTCCAATTCACTTGTCCCTAATGATTACCAAACATCTTTAAGGTAGAATTCGAACCTCAATTGGATGATTTGATATATCAGCAGCTTTATTGGATACCCCTTATTGGCGATCTTTGTTATACACTGGAGGCTCAGACTTTGACTCAAAGTTACATATTTGGAGTCTTAAAAGGTTAAAACAATAATGTGAATTACAGCTCACAAGAAAAAAGGATCGATTCATTATTAAAAAGTCTTGATATTTATAGGATTTGTAGTTTTCAATTTTTGTCTAGATCGTTTCATCTGATGGGAGACTGAATCTCTTCTGATCTTAGAGTCAAGATAGACTTGATCAGATGGAATAGATTTGATATAATTTTTATCACTTATAGATTCATTGGGGATCATCGCTGATAATTTAGAAGAGGTTCATTGATGGGAAGACTAGTTGAAATCCCGACACCCCTGCTTCTGCTTCCAAGAGTAAAAGTTTACCCCAGAGCTCCAAGTTCTGCCAGGACGTGCAGAAGTCATATGCATGGCAGGTCCTGGAACAGACTGGCACCAGCAACGCGGATCCCTCAACAAACGTCGCCTCTTTAGTAGTGGTTAACATAGCCATTCCAGTGGAGAAAATCACTAGTGAGTATCCTCAGGTCAGCAAGGGCATTTCCTCATTTTTGAGTAACACTACGCCCTTGAACATACAAGTAATAAACACTGATGGTTATTCTTACTCAGAATTTACTTACTGTAACATTTTAGTTCAAAACACAAAAATCCGCGCTATCATAGACATGGTAGCACCTATGAATATAGTCTCCACCTGGTTGGTGGCTAAACTTATATTGAAACCAGATGTGGACCATTGAGTAGTATAGGGGCCATGGGAATGCATAGCACTTTATCTGAAGGAGCATATAGCGCGTTGCCTTTATGATTTGGGTTAGTCCAGGTGGTCACTCCGGTGGTGGTTTTGCCAAATAAAAACTACAATATATTAATTAGCGTGGCTTTTATGAGGAAATTTGGCGTTGTGATAAATATGGCAGAGGAAACTATTACTATTTTAAGCCAACAGATTCCCGTATATTTTTCCTCTTTTGAAATCCCAATGGATCCAGTCCACTCTAGTCAAATCAATCTAGCATACAGAGATTAAATGATTCCTGTTCATTATTGATAACTGAGTCAGCAGACCAGAACCCTCCCCATCCAGATATACAAGTAAAAATGGATTCTGCTTTAGGCAACAAATGATTTGAGCCTATCGTCTGGATACCAGTGCATAGAAGGGACTGGGCTTGAAATCAATGTCTCTAAAGGGCTTTATGGAGAAATCATGGCGCCTCACCAGCACTTGTGGCTTGAACCACATGTGGCTCCAGGGCTACTGCTACCTGGGAATGGGGAGGTGAAAGTGCTGCTAGCAAACTTACAGAAGAAGGCAATAATGATCTGGTGGCACTAAGTGGTGGCTTACCTACACTTAGTCCCTATAAAGGAAGTTCGTCATATTCATGATTTTGGCTCATGGGAGGATCTCAGACTAATGGCAAGCTTGTCATTCGGCATATTGACTGTGGTTCCACAGGAAGCGCTCATAGGATTATCAGCGGAACAGCAAGATAAGGCTATGGAATTATTTGAAAAGTATCAGTATATTTTTTCACATGACAATCATGATTTAGGGTGTGCTCATGGGGCGGTACATTGGATAGATATGGGGATCACCCTCCCATTCAATTGTGACATATTAGATGTTCAAAAGTGGCGGAAGAGGTTGTCTCTGACGAGGTAATAAACTTATTGTGCAAGGAATCCTAAAGCCATCAAACAGTCCGTGGGCCTCATCTGTGCTCATTGTAAAGAAAAATGGTGACTCAAATTGAGTGGTTATTGACTGTCATAAACTCAATAATATAACGAAGAAGGATTCCTACCCTCTTCTGTGGATTGATGATGCATTAGACCAATTGGGTAGGGCAAATTATTTTTCGCCAGGGATCAGATCTCAGGGTAATGGCAGATTGAATTGCCATTGTCAGATATTCTCCTTCTCAACTTCAGAAAAAGAATGTTGGAGTCCGCGCTTAGAAAAAATTGTAGTTATTGATGATATGAGTACTAACGGTGAAAAGACCTTGGCGGAATCTTGGTGGAATCCTAACTATCAGGAAAATATGGTTATAACCAAAATCAGCTAAATAAAGTAAGAACCAATAATAGGATTGCTCCGACTTCTCAGCCAAATTTGAGGTGTTCATTACCTCATGGGTCTGATCACATCTGAGGTAAGAAGATATTACTCAACAATGATGGGTGCAAATTAACCAATCATTACCACATGAGTCTGACCACCGCCGAGGTGAGAAGATTTTACTTGCTGGTGATTGGATACAATTCATCAAATCGTTACCACATGGGTCAATTTGCCTCAAAAATTTTATCTTCATATTGTTAGGCCAAAAATCTATATTCCCTAGTTTGGATGACTCAGCTGTATATACTTTAGCCTCAAAACCCATGGCCTCGAAATTTGACTAGTTTAAATAGGAAATACTAGTATCGAGGAAAGGACCTTTTTTGGTTTGGCCTTGCTTAAACAATAAAAAACATAAAAAACTTTAAGCTCGAGTAGAAACCTAAGATTTCTTAAGAGTTTATTATTTATTTTAAATTATCCATTGTGGGATCCAGCGGCACATAGCACCAGCGAGCATAGCCTTTGCTGTATTCTGACAATTTGGTGCTCACTACAGGGGCGCCTGCACACTAAACCGTGGTTATTAACATGGAGACTGTAAACATGAGCAGCTCTTCTGGATCTTCTTTAACTGAATCATAATTAGTTGCTCTTGAGAAGCAACTAGCCAGCTCTTTCTCCCGTCTCAAAAAGATAGAGCAACGGCCGTTCAAAGTACCTATAAAGGACAGATACACCCCAGGTGAAGGGAGCATTGCTTCCTTTTTGTACGTTTATGAAGCTGCAATGGATGGCGCCACTGATAAACATAAAGTTCAGTATATTCTTCCTTGTTTAAGCTGCAAAGCCCAAGAGTTTATTATTCCTCACCTGGATCCTCAGCACACCTGGCCAGATGTTAAGAAGGCCCTCTTGGCTGAATTCAAATCTAAGAAGAGCTTATACAGGGAAAAACAGGCTTTCATGCGCCTTACCATGTATGAGGGTGAAGCCCTCTTTAGTTTTACTGAGCAGTTCTATCTCACTGCTCAAAGGCTGGCTACGTCTAACCTGCTTACCCTGGATGACGCTATCGCCACCATATTAACAGGGTTAGCTTCACAACCCCCTCTCACCAGGCATATCATATCAGTGAAACGCCACTTTACAACTTTCCGTGATATAAAAGAGGTTTTGTTAGACGTCGCCCATATTCCTTTAGGTGAACTGCGGCCTATTGAACCGTTGGAAGTGAGGCCACCTATGCCTATTCTCCCTGCAAAACCTGCTGCTTCGGTGCAACTTAAAACGGACATTCCTCATTCATGCAAAGTGGAGATCCCTACTGTGTTTTCCCCTTCAACTCAGTCAATAGGTGCGCGCCCTAAGGGTATAACCTCCAGAACTACTGGGGCTGTAAAAATGCCGGTTAGAGCAAAGCTAATCACCCCACCTCTCGTGGCTGTCTCCCCCACTTCAATTGCAACCTTGCCCATGGTTGAGAATACCCCTGAGGCCGACTCTGAGGGGGGTTATAATGATGTTGGGTACTACTTATTGGGAGCTCCCGCGGAAGTGGAGGTCCCTGATCGCCTAAATGCCGAGGGAGTAGATGAAACTACCATACCAAAGGATACTTACCTCCGCCAAGTTATAGGTTGTATGGAAACTATTGACACAGCCAGCGACGCTGATCAGCTCCTATCGAGCTTAATTCGCCCTTTACAGCGAGTGCATACCATGCAGTCTATCCTGGAGACTCATCCTGAGACCGCCCGCAAATTAACCTCCACTTTTCATCTCAAGGAGGTCTTAGCGCTGTTGACTAACTTTGGAAGCACACTTACCAAGGTTGAAATAGTTGTTCACAAAGTCCAGGTGATGGCTATCCTGGATACAGGTTTCCCAGTGAATGTAATCTCATCTCAGCTGATGAAAAAGATTAAACTGATGCCTGACCTGGATTATGCCAAGGAGTTTGGGACTGCGGGCCCAAACAATACCCGCGCCCTTGGCACTTACTACTCTCTTCCCATTTTGCGTTGGGAAGTTTATCCTATCAGCCCCCGCTGTGGCTTTAGATAATAACTCCTATGATATGCTCATAGGTACTCAGTTTATGATTGAGTATGAAGGCAGCATTAACATGAAGCAAGGGTTCCTATCTTTAATGAACTACGAAGTTCCGTTAGTCTTATCCAACAAAGAACTTCTCAAGAATGACTACACCTGCCTGGTTAAATACCCCTTATCCGCTTTGCCTTTACATTATGTCACCTCTGGGAGCAACACTAAGAAATTTCCTGAAGATGTGGAGGCTAGCGATGGTATTCCGTTTTATGTGGCAGATGAGGTGGTGATTAAGCCGGGTGAACAACAAGTGGTTGACACGAGAATCACGCTCCAAATCCCACAACATTGTTTGTTGCACCTCATAAGTGTTGAGGGCCTTAGTCCTTTGGAGCCTCGTGTATTACCTGGGCTACTAGACCCTGCCTATCAGCGAACTATTACTCTACTGTTGGTAAATCTCACCGCTAAGGACATGATCATATGGAAACACCAAGAGGTTGGCCGAGGATTTTTAATCCCTGTGGAGGATGTTGAACAGATCCAATCCATCAGCTCAATGGCAGATTTGGGCCTGCCAATGGATAACCTGGTGTGTACCTTACCAAACGTCTATATCTCAAATGAGTTAACCCCAACTGAGCTAGAGAAAGTTCATAATCTCCTTGATGACTATAGCGACATATTCTCCAAGGCAGCTTACGACTATGGCCATATGAAGGGCTGGTGCCACTCCATTGATGTGGGTGATGCCCGTCCCATTTGGTCAGAACTGTATCACAAGTCAAAGGTGGAGAAACAGCATATGAGGACGGAACTCACACAGTTACTGGATGCAGGGTTACTTGTTCCCTCTCAAAGCCCTTGGTCTTCTCCACTGTTGTTAATTAAGAAGAAAGATGGAGGTCACCGGGTAGTCATGGACTACCGCAAGCTAAATAACCTCACAAAGAAGGATAGCTATCCTATCTCTGCATCGATGATGCCCTGGCCCAACTATCCAGCTTGAACTTTTTCTCTGCCATGGACTTGGCCAGTAGTTATTGGCAAATGGACCTTTCTTCACAGGACCAGGAGAAATGCGCTTTGATATGCAGTGAAGGTCTTTTCCAACCCACGCGATTACCCCAAGGGTTGTGCAACGCACCTGCCTCTTTCCAGAATGCGATGGATCACATCTTGAAAGACTTAAAGCTAGCCTGCGTTATTGTTTATCTTGACAATATTACTGTGTTCTCAAAAACCTTCAACGACCACCTGGATCACTTGAAGGAGGTGTTTGGAAGGCTACGTAAGTCAAATATCAAGTTGAAACCTTCAAAGTGCACCTTCTTTCAGCGAAAATTGGATTTCCTTGGCCACACCATTTTGCAAAAAGGAATCCAACCACTACAGAACAAGGTCGAAGCCATTGCAAATATGCCTCCCCCTAAGAATTTGCGGGATATACAGGTGTTTCTAGGGATGATGGGGTATTACCATCAGTTCATCCCTAAGTTCTCACAACTCAGTGAGCCCCTTATTCCTTACTGAAGATGAATATCCCCTTCCAATGGGGCGCTGAACAAAAAGCCGCTTTTGAGACCCTGAAGCAGCTACTACAACGACGCCCTATCCTACGGCACCCCAATTACAAAAAACCCTTTATCCTGTTCATGGATGCCTCAGACTACGCCGTTGGGGCCATCTTAGGACAAATAGATGAAAATGGTATTGATCATCTGGTATCATATTGCAGTAAGATGCTTTCAAATCCTGAACGTAACTACAGTGTAACCAAAAAGGAGTGCCTGGCTGTTCTGTTGGCTGTAAAGCAAAACCGCCCTTTCCTCTATGGAACCACTTTTACTGTAGTTACTGACCACGCTTCATTGAAGTGGCTACAAAATCTGAAGGACTTACTGGGCGGTTAGCTCTCTGAGCTCTAAAGCTCCAGCCTTATAATATGCAAATTGAACATTGTGTCAGAACTCGTCATACGAATGTGGATGGGTTGTCTCATCTGCCAATCCTCCACTTGGATAATAGTGAGGCTGAAAGGTTGCATGATCTATTAATGACTCCCAATGAATGGGAGGATGAAGATGATCCAGTTCAGAAGATGTTAGCCCGCCACTCGCGCAACACCAAAGTGGAAAACGGGAAGTTGTATAAGCAGGTGGGGGCGAAGTGGTTGCCTTACCTCTGGCCCTCAGAACGTGTACCTGCCATCTTCAAAGCTCACTCCATTTTAGGCCATGGAGGAGCTAAAAAATTATGAGTGGCTTAAGGATCGATACTATTGGGATGGAATGATGGAAGCTATAGTTGATGTCTTGGAAGCCTGTCTTACGTGCAAAAAGCAATCCAGTTTCAAGACTAGATACCAGTATCAACCAACTGCCCCACAACAATCTTTTAACACCATTAGTTTGGATGTCGTAGGTCCCCTTCCACAGTCTACCAGTGGCAACCGGTTTATCCTAGTAGCCATTGACCACTTCACTAAGTGGGTGAAGCTGTGGTGCTTCCTGCCCAAACAGCCAAGGCAACTGCCACTTTTATACATCAACACATTTTCGCTCTGCATGGCTGCCCCAAGTACTACTCTGTGATAATGGCAAAAATTTTATCTCCAGAGTAGTCAAACTCCTGACTACCTCCATGGGAGCCCAACAACTCTTTTCAGCTCCATACAATCCATCTACCGATGGGGCAGTGGAAAGAGCTAATGGAACCTTAGTTTCCATACTCCACAAAATGGCCTCTTCTGATCCACTTCACTGGTATCAATTCTTACCCAGTGCACTTATGGCCTACCGGATTAGTTATCACTGGATTCTGAAAATGTCCTCTTTCTGAGTTTTGTATGGCAGGGAACCAAGTATACCTGCTCTTCTGGATGATGTTTTCTCTAGAGGAGAGGAGCCTGAGAAAGCCATGCGAAGGCTAGCTAACCAAATTATTAAACTCTAAGCTGAAGCTATGACCAACTTAGCAAAAACAGTGACTAAAGAAGGGCAGGCTGCCAATGAGCTCCGCAACCCTCTTCCTACATTTCAAGTGGCTGATAAAGTGTTGTACTGCCATAACTGCATCACTAAAGAAGTGGTAAGCTTGGTTCAATTTGGGAGGGACCTTTCTCTATCAGCTACAAAAGAGGCAATGAATACTCCATCAAATCATTAGCCATGGGAGTTACCATAAACTAGGTACATGGCCGTTTCTTACGCTCCTACAATCCTCCCAACATTCTTGAGGGGGCAATGTCAGACATTTCCTTATCGACTTCAGAAAAAGAATGTTGGAGTCCACACTTTGAATAATATTGTAGTTATCAATGATATGAGTACTAACGGCAAAAAGACATTGGCAGAATCTCGGTGGAATCCTAACTATTGGGAAAATATGGTTTATAACCTAAATTGCTAAATAAGGTAAGAACTGATAATAGGATTGCTCTGACTTCTCAGGTGAATTTGAGGTGTTCATTACCACACAGGTCTGATCACCTCTGAGGTGAGAAGATATTACTTGACGATGATAGGGTGCAAATTAACCAATCATTACCACACGAGTCTAACCACCACCAAGGTGAGAAGATTTTACTCGATGATGATAGGGTGCAAATTAACCAATTATTACCACACTAGTCTGACCACCGCTGAGGTGAGAAGATTTCACTTGTTGGTGATTGGATACAATTCATCAAATTGTTACCACATTGGTCAGTTTTGACTCAAAAAATTTATCTTCAATCTGATAGGCCGAAAACCTTCATTCCCTAATTTGGATGACTCAGCTGTATATACTTTAGCCTCAAAAACCCATGGTCTCGAAATTCAAACTAGTTTAAATAGGAAATACTAGTACTGAGGAAAGGACCTTTTTGGTTTGGCCCCGCTTAAACAATAAAAAAAAAAAAACTTTAAACTTGAGTAGAAGCCTAGTTATCTTAAGAGTTTATTATTTATTTTAAATTATCCATTGTGGGATCCAGCGTCACATAGCACCAGCGAGCATAACCTCTGCTGGATTCTGACAGCCATTAGTGGAATGGGAGAAATGTGTAATCATCACCTCAAGAGGGTTGTTCCAGCCAACTCATATGCCGCAAGAGTTGCGTAACGCCCTGGCAATGTTTCAATGTGCCATAGATACAATTTTAGGTAATTTAAAGCTGTCCTGCATCCTAGTTTACTTTGACGACATCAATGTCTTCTCGTGGACATTTACAGAGCACCTGGCTCACTTGGAACAAGTGTTTCAGTGACTCGCTGCCAATAATATCAAAATTAAGCCTTAGAAGTGTCATTACTTTAAAGAATAACTGGAATACCTCAGGTTTGTCATGGAATCAAATGGGCTTAAACTGCAGCTGGCTAAATTGTAAGTGATAAGTAAGATGACTCTCCCAGGGAACAAGCGGGACATTCAGGTGTTTCCGGAGATGTTTGAGTATTACTGACAGTTCATTCCCAATTTCAGCTGCTTGGGGCCCCACTTTTCGAGTTGCTAAAGAAAAAAATCTTCATACAATTGGACGGAACAATGCAAGAACGCTTTTGATGTGTTGCAAACTGCATTAGCAAGCACACCCATTTTGTAATATCCCAACTTCAACAAACAATTCATAGTAAACATTGACGTATCCCTCGCCGCTATAGGGGAAGTACTATCCCAGAAGGTTGATGACAGAGTGGAGCATCTTGTCTCTTTCTGTAGTTGAAGCTTGAAATGTCACAAACGAAACTACACCTTGACCAAGTGGGAGTGTTTAGAGGTGATCTACGCTTACAAACAGTTTCAGGTATATCTACATGGGGTAAGATTCCAAGTAGTGACAGATCACTCTTCCTTGCACTAACTACAGAATCTGCATGAACTTGAAGGACGGCTTGCACGTTGGGCTCTGAAGCTTCAAGCATATGATTTTGAGATTTTAAATCAGCTGGGAGCAAAATATCATAATGCATATTGTCTTTCTCAGTTGCCAATGGTCGCTATCATGGCATAATTAGCTGACATAATGTATGAAAAGATGGTGGCGAACAAATACCAGGATGAGCCGCCGCAGGTGATTAAGGTGTTAGATGGACTCAGTGAGGATACTTTTGTACGTTGGGAAGAACTATATAAGCGGATCAGAGACTCAACGTTGATTTTCCCTAAACTTTCAGCTAGACCAACAATTATTATAGATGCTCATTGGGCTGTAAGACATGGAGGATTGTGGAAGATTCTTGAGTTTTTGTGACCCTGATACTACTGGGAGAGCATGCATTACAACGTATTGGAAATGGTTAGCTGTCGCCATCAGTGTCAAGTGGAAAAGCCTTTTCACAAGAAAACCACATATCAGCTAGTTAAACCCCAGTTCGCCTGGCACACCATTTCCTCTTGATGTAGTGGGACCTCTGCCAACTAGTGCCAATCAATCCAAGTATATAGTCCTTGCCATCAATCATTTGACTTGATGGGTGGAGGCCAGGGCTATTAGCGACTTGGGCGCGGTCACCACTGCCAAGTTTATTATGGAGTGTGTGATACAGCAACACAGCTGCCCACAGTTCATTCTAGCAGATAATGGAACCAACTTCACTTTGCATAGTTTGCCAAAGTTGAATGAGTTGATGGAGATCCACGGGGTTTTGACCACTCCCTATCATCCAGAATCAAATGGGATGGTGGAGCGAGTCAACGGAACCCTAGTGAACATACTCCACAAATTGGTAAAAAATTGGCCCTCAGAATGGAGTTCCCTTCTACCTACCACTGTCTTTGCATATAATATCAGCTATCATTTGTCCTCTGGTAAGAGCCCATTTCAGCTGCTGTATGGTCGACATCCGGGTCTGCCTGCCTTGCTTTACACATGTGTAGAGGACACTGGTGGTGTGGATCTCCAGCGACATTTGAAGACTCTTACAGATACATTAATCAAGCTGCAAACGGAAGCCTACTCCACCAGTATGGCCAAGAAGATTTGTGATCAGGCAGCCAATCAGAAGAGATGGAGTGGCCTTCCGCTGATCACTGTGGGGGATCACGTTCTATTCCATGACCAGCACGGATTTGGGCAGAAAAACAAGCTTTCCAACATCTGGGCTGGGCCATTTGAGATAACTGAGAAGACTTGCATGTATGTCTACACTATTAAGGAACCTGCTGGGGGTCGGATTATAAACTGAGTCCACTCAAAGTTCCTCCAAGCATATAAACAGTAAGAGCCTATCATCCAGTCAAAGGGGGTAATGTCAGGAATTTGATATGGCTAGATGATATAAAACCCATACTGACGGATCAGAGGTGGAATTGAGACAAGTCTCAAGATTTATGGAAAAAGGTATATAAATTATAATTAATCAAAATGATGACCATTTGGCGAATTGAGAGGATTTATGCTGAGATTCGATATGAACTATAGCTTCTAGAAAAGGAAAGATGAATTAAAGACTACCAAGCTGAGGGTGCATCTGGCTTGGGGAACCAAGATATAAAGATTCACATGGATTATTTAAGGGGAATCTTTCTCATGTGGTTGAGTGATTGCAGAAAATTCTGCGATTTATATTAATAAAGGTCAAAATAAGGGACAATAACTCAATATAAGATTATTGAGTTTATTAGTAGAGTTGGCAATCTTCATATCATCCAATATGGTTGCTCAGTGGCTAATATCCTGTGTAAACTGACTCGGTGGAATCAAGTCTATACGCCAAGAAATAACACTGCCTTTAAAATGCTTGATGAAGTATGCAACTTTAGATGTCTATGGTAAAATAGGGGCTGGAGTTTTTTCCCTCAGTAGTCTAGGTAAATATCTATTGTGCGCGAAATATCTAGTGAACCTAGGCCCAATCTGAGTAGTTGCTAGAGAAGTACTTTGACCTTTTCTAAACATCCACCTATTTTTTAAGCAAATGAAGGACGTTCTATATAATGTTTTGACTGGATATGCAAACCTAATGTCCCCATCCCTATAGGAAGAGCAAGGGGATAGAAGATCAGGTGACTGTTGAGATTAAATAGTTATTAAAGTTAGTTTTCTAGTGCCTACAGTATCACTTGGCCTCTCCTCTCTTGCTAGTTTGGTTAATAGATGGTAGCCATAGATTGGTAATGGTCTACAGAAGGCTCAACTCTATAACTAAGAAGGATAGCTACCATTTGACCCAGATCAATGTCTCTCTTACTCTCTTGATGGGTCCCAATAATTTATTGCAATTGATCTCACCAACATATACTGGCAAGTAAATATGGCACCAAAAGTTCTATTAAAGTGCGCGCTCATAGCCAAAAAACTTTTTGATCCAATTAGGATGCCCATGGCCTCTGTAATGCGCCTGATACGTTTTACCGCGCCATGGATGAATCAACTTTACCTTTATTTGTCATGTGTTCTTGTTTACCTTGGCAACATCACCATATTTTAACCTTTTATTGGCCATCTGGACTAACTCCAGGGAAAGTCAAGAATCTTCTAAAAAGATTCCATCAATCTTAAGCCCTTGATGTGCTCTTACTTTCAGCCTGAGATGGTAACCTTGGGTAAGGTCTCAAAGCCTGTAATCTACCACATTACTGACAAAGTTACAGCCATCAAGTGGTTTTATACCTCTAGAGTCTCAAATCCAACTATTTTTTAAAAAGGTGGGTTATCTTTGCTTTTCATTCCTCGGTTTTCTGACATAGCTGAACCACTCATCATCTCCTGCAAAAAGATATTCCCCTAAATGGTGGCCTGAGCAGGAACATGCCTTCGGTATTTTGAATACCCTCCTGTGCTCTAAACTCATCCTAAATCATACTAGGTTTGTTTTTCTGTTAAAACATTGGGGAGCTTGAACACTCAATTGAGTTCCAGATGATAAGTTTGTATTTTTATTCCTCGTTATAAAGATTATTGCTTCAGCTCCCTCTGTCCAACTTGAACAGGTTACTTGCATGTGCGTTGTTCAATTTGTTAATATGTTATAATGGGCAATAGTAGCATTAAGACTACTATTTTAGTTGATTTGAAAGCTAAGATAGTGATTAAGCCCAATTCTAGCCTGGTGCTTGTTTTAGTATGGATTTCTCTATAATAAGGAATTCTTCCTATTCCACCTGGTAGAACTTGACCTAGAGTAAGGTTTAGAGGTTCTTCTTTCTTTTCCCACACAGAGTCCGCGGAGATAAAAATAATGTAACAAAAGATCTTTTTGTCATTCAACAATTCTAATCACTAAAGAAAAAACAGTCTAATTACAAAAGTACTTTATCTTCCTGTTTTATCTGCTTTATTATATAAAGTCAAAGGATTTTATAGTAATTTGATGCACTGCTCTTCAGTTGGCACCCCGATTAGAACAGCAGCCATCAACAATAATTTAACCTGCAGGGTTGCAAGATATGATGATCTTCCTCATCAAATATACTTGGGTTCTCTTCCTTACTTGACCGTGACCTCTTTTGAGTTAAATTAAGAACATTTTCCAACACCTTCACTCAACTCTCATCAATTTTTATAATTATTAGGTAACAACCTGCTTATGTAATGGGACTCATATCTATAAATAGCAGAATGTGATTCGGAAAATGTTAACTCAAAAGTTGCTCAATGACAGGCAGCATTACTCGCCAGTAACTCATAAATTTCTTAATCAATCAGCAACTAAACATGATCAACTCCTACAAGTCAATTAAGTTTTTAATTTTAATTTATTGCGAGGAAGGCCGACCAGGGGACGAACACTTCCAAATGTCAACCCAAAAGAGACAAAACTTGGTAACATGGAAGGCACCACAGAGAAGCGATGCTATCTCTTGTTGCCAGCGGGAACGCCACTTATGGGGAGGGGGAGGGAACGTGTGAATGGGCCGTAGCCACAATTGAACACGTGTGGAGGAAGGGGTCTGATTTGATGAACCAAACTGGGAACCAGGAGGAGACCAGCTGTCAGCGACATGACGGGAGGTATCCAAACATCCACACTTGAAAGTGGTCCACCAAATGGGAATGGAATCTGTGGACAGCTTCTGGGAGGGTGGGGGTGGAGCCTGTGATGGCATCTAATACAATCGTGTGGATAGTCCACATGGCAATTGTGACCACCAGAGCACGGAGGGAGGTTGGAAGGGGGGAGGCCATTGATAAAGCAAACATATCCCAAGATAAACTGAAGGGATGTGTCTGATCCTGGCAAAGCAGACGTTGCACTTCACGCCATATCGCTTTATAGGTAGGGCACTTCTCCAGGCGGTGGAACAGCGTTCCATACTGGCCACACATGACGCAGGATGAGTGTAAAGCGTTAGAGCGCTCAGCCGTATGGGACACTCACCTCAGGCAGCGCCACACATGGGAACGGATTTGAGGCTGCAACAGAGGATGGTGTGCATATTTCCAAATAGTTTTTTGGGTCTCAAGGGAATAAGGGATGTCTATCATGTCCAGGTAGTCCACCCTGGATAGGACATGGTGCCGTGTGGGGATCACGCCATCAAAGATGGGTAGCCCCTGTACCTCTTGTGTGAACTGGGGTGAGGGGCGGCCTCTTTGTATTGTATGTCCACTAATACGAATTCTTCATTCAGCGCTCCGCATGAAGAGGAGGATTCGTTTGTAGTGGGTTTTAGTACCATGAGGACCTGTGGCCGATGGGTGCAAAGACAGGTAGCTCATCAGGGAGTGGGGGCTCGATGGATTTTTGAGGCCCAAGGCGTGAAAGAAGTTGGAGTGGGCCACGGGGACCAGTGTTAGGAGGGGAGCGTAGGGGCAGTGACAGCCGCAATCCAGGTACCCAAGATCTTGGCCGCATGGGCTCCGAAGTCCAGCAGGCCCATGCCACCATGCTGATGAGGGCCAAACATGACCTTTAGCCGTACTGGTGGAGGGCGACCTGACCATAGCCATCCTTGCAGCAGGGCATGCAAGGATTTGAAGAAGCATGGGGAGAAGGGGATGGCGTGGGCTCCAAACCAGACTTTGGAAAGGAGCATAGAGTTGGCTAAAACAACCCTGCCAGTAAGGGAAGTAGGGTGGGCTCTGAGGGAGGCGATGCGCTTCGTCACGTTGTCTAGAATATGGCTCTCCATTACTGGTGATGCATACTCGCTTGCCTCCACTCACATGCCCAGATGGTGGACCGGCCCTATGGTAGGGCGTGGCACAAAGGGGAGCACCAGTGGAGCGGTGTGGGGTGAGCTGGGAGGGCGAGCGCGTGTGCGAGCAGATGGGCTGGGCAGGGCACTGGTCGCTGGGGCCCAGTAGGTTTGATATCAACCAAGGAGAATGATTTCGGTTCTAGAGGCGTTTAGTGCAGTATTACTTACCCGGGAATACTCCTGGGTGAGGGCTTCAAGTGCGCGTGCATCTTGATTGTTAGACACCCCGACCACACAATCATCTGCAAATGCCATCATCTTGACTGGGGCTTGGCCTGGAACTTGGACCCCAGTAAGTTGGGCACTCACGTTTCGAAGTAGTGGGTCAAGGCTGAAGTTGTATAAGAGTGGGCTAAGGGGGTCCCCTTGTTGTAAGCCCCTTTGAGGGAGGACTACTTCCGTTAGGAATCCAGGGCCACGTACTGCCATAGTTGCAGATTCTGTGAGCAGCATCACCCAGTTGATGAAGCGAGGGGGTAAGCAGAATTGATGGAAGCAGGCCCTGAGGTATTCCCAGTTTACTCTATCAAAGGCCTTCTGTTGGTCCAAGAATACAAGTGCCCCAGAGGCTGTGGACTGACATGTAATTGCCACAGAGTGCACGTTATCCCAAATCGATCTTCTGGGTATGAAACCAAATTGTTCTGGGGAGATAGTGGCAGATGCTACAGTCCCTAAACGGTTAGCCATGATTTTTGTTAAAATTTTAGTGTCTGTGTTAGTTAAAGAATTGGGGCGCCAGTTGGCTAAGTCTAGCTTATCCCCTCTCTTGAAGAGTGTGATGGTAAAGGCCTCATGTCCTCCTGGTAGGAGGTGCGTTTCCAACAGGCTTTGGTTAAGTGAGGCGAGCATCAATGGGGATATATATTTGAAATACTTTTTGTAGAATTCATATGGAATGCCATCTGGGCCTAGCCCTTCTGGTTTGGTGCACCGCGAATGGCTGTCCATAATTCATTCAGAGTAATCAGATTCATTATTTCTGGGTATTGGAAAATGGTGCAGATGTGGACTCAGTCAAGAAATTCCGCCACTTCAGCTGGCTGAATTGGATCAGATCTGTACAACTCGGAGTAATACTTTTGTGTTTCAATTGCCACTTCAGCTGGCGTATCTGCAATAAAATCATCCAATCTTCACACCTGTGTGCAGGCCATGCTTTGGCGTGGTGCAAATTTTTTTAAAGAAATGTGCGGTGCACTTTTCACCTTTTGTGATGCGTTTGGCCCTGTACTGAACACAAACCCGATGTTTGTGTTGCCTTTCAAGTGCGTTGAGGTGGTCGGCTGCATCCTCCCACTTCCAGCCCCATGCAGAGCTGTATCCTGTAGCTAGGATATTGGATTCCAGGTGTGCCAACTCTGCCAGAGCGCGCAAAATGACCGCTGATGTGGCTCATGAGCATCTGGAGGAGAGGTGGTGAGAGTGGCGGATGGTATCATCTTTTAAAGTTGCCCATGTGGAAATGGGGTCCACGCAAAATGGTGCAATAAACTCTTTTGCCAAAGTTGCTGAATCCACCCACGTGGAAAATCCTGGTGACGCGAGCTCGGAGGGGCGAATTTTGCACCAATGTGGAGTTTTAGCAGCTGTGTCAGGTAGGTGGTAGGTTATTGAGACCAGTCGATGGTTGGAGAATTCCATTTTTGTTGTTTTAAAGTGGGATATGTGGGGTTGGAATTTTGCCAGCATAAGGATAAGGTCGATGTGGGACATGGACCTTAATTGGCCATTGTGGACGTGGGGGAGCGTCATGTTCTTGAGCAGCAGGGCTTGCCGTGGCCGCGCATCCATTAACCCAAGGGTGGCCTTTAAAACACGAAGTTCTACGTGACCCTGGGGGCATGGGAGGAGGAAGGCCACCGGTTCATTGGAATGTTTAGCCAGCAGTTCATATCACTGACTATGAAAGGGTCTGGGGTAGTGGGAGGGATTTGACCAATGAGAAAATTCCTGACGCTCTCATGCACTGTTTGAGGCATAGATGTTGACGAAGGCGTGTACCACGTCAGCCCACGAGAAGGTGACAATGAGGACTCAGCCATTGAGGAAGGTTTCTGACAATAAAAAATTAAAAAAATTATTTTTCCAAAATAGCACCCCACAGTGCTCTGACCAAAAGATAGGGATGGGAGGAGCATTGTTTTCCAAGCTTCCTCGGAACCTTGTGGACAGTGGGACTCCTGGATGGCCAGGATATCCACGGGTAAAGTTTGTTGTAAAAAACTCAGTTTCCTAGCCCAGGACGGGGAGGCCTTGAGTCCAGCGATATTCAACGTCCCTAAAGTGAAGGTTTCCCCCTTTGCACCTTAGGTGCGAGGGGGTGGGCACCTGGGCCCATTAGCCTCCTCTAGATCCCCATGGGCCTTCACAGCAGCGTGGGTGTTAGCAGCAACGCTATTGGGATTTTTGTTAATTTTTGTGGAAAGAGTTGCATTGGCTTTAGCCTTCACTTTTTGTTTCCCCGACGTCAGACAAATTTTTTGCAGTGCAGATGAGTTCAATGCACCATTGAGTGGGTCAAAAAAATTTCAGTTGGGATGAATCAAGTCAGTTTTGACTGGAGCTTGGGTGCAATGATTGGGTGAGATCAAGTCCCCCATTGGATCCTCAGATTGGGTGGCCCAATCAGCATGAGCTTCCCGATCTGATTGATTGATGGATTCCCAAGTTGCTTCCACCGCGAAGGTTTCAATGTCCTCCTGGCGTTGGGAGTGTGAGATAGCAGTGGTGGCTTTAGCCGCTTCCTTGGCCGCGGCCCCGTGGGCCTGCTTTGCCTTCTTCCACTCTTGCGGGGAGATAGGCTTTACCAGTAGGTAGCAGCCTTGTGCTCCCCACGGGAAAGCCTCTTTGGTGCTTGCAGTTGGTTCATAGTGCGCCTCTCCGCTGGCCATGGCCACTGAGGGGTGCCCTTGGAATGTGACGCCCTCCTTGGTGGGGCACGCATGCGCCTTATGGCTGAACGCATCACAGTGGGTGCAGATGGGGGGCGCGCTGTCCACGGTCACCCAGAATGGGTGGGTGGTATGCCCTGCAATATCAATAAAAGTGGAGTTTGGGATATGGGTTAGGTCCTTTGCAATCTCCTCGGTTGGGGTCAGGACTGCGATGGCTTTGCTGGTGCACAGGTGTGGCATCAGCGTGAAGCGTTGCATTTTAAAAGATTGTATTTTGCCATATACAGCGAGACCATCTTTCAGGTGTTGTTCCAAAATGTCACGTTTTACCATAGTAGGCAAAAAGTCAAACATGAGGAAAATTTGGTTTGATTTCATCCATCTGGTGCATTTGGTTTCGATGACCCATTGCCCTTTGGGGAGGTCAACCACTATGTGCACCACAGCAGCCTCGTCTGCTGCCTCTTTGTTTTTGAAACCTAGGTCCAGCCAACCGCGTGACATGGAGTGAGGTGCAACGTACACCACAGTCAGGAAAATTGTGTGCACATCTTCACAAAATTTTTCCCAAAAGCCAATTGTTGAATGTAAGAAACATGCGGACTCCAAATTCCACTGACAAAAGTGCCTGGGAGTGTGGCGTGTTGATGTACTGGTTGCATCATGCTTGCCATGCGAGTATTTCTGGGGAATAGTGACCGCTGTTTTAAATTTTTTGTCTATTCTGCCAGTTTCTTCGGGGCGTTTTCAAACGTTGGAGGCCGCGGGCCTTCCACCTGCTCCTCTTACCTTACTTGCCCAACTGCTCCCTGACATGGGCGCAGACTAATCTCCTCTGTGAGATTATCAAACTAGATTCAGACCTGAATTGAATAGGTTGCAAAAGTGATTGCAACGAGAAAGAAAAGTTTTCAAGTCAATTAAGTTATAAATAATGAAATTGACATCATAATTGATCGTTTATTGTTGAAGATCATCCTCTATGAAACATTCAATAATTTTGATAGATTGTAATTTAGTGAATTAATGAATATTTATTGAGAATTTCCACAACTTTTCTTTCTCGTTGCAAACACTTTTGCAACCCATTCAATTCAAGACTAAATCTAGTTTGATAATCTCATAGAGGGATTAGTCTGCGCCCATGTCTGGGAGCAGTTGGGCAAGCAAGGCAAGAGGAGCAGGCGGAAGGCCCGCGGCCTCTAACGTTTGAAAACGCCCCGGAGAATCTGGCAGAATAGAAAAAATCTAAAAAAACTGGCAGTCACAATTTCCCAGGAGATACTCGCGTGGCAAGCACGATGCAACCAGTACATCAATACGCCACATTCCCAGCCACTTTTGTTGGTGGAATTCAGAGTCCATGTGTATCTGGACATCCAAAAAACGGCCCTATGGGAAAAATTTTGTGAAGATGTACACAAAATTTTCTTGACCGCGGTGTACGTTGCACCTCACTCCATGTCGCGCAGTTGGCTGGACCTAGGTTTTGAAAGCAAAATAGCAGCAGACGAGGCTGCAGCGGTGCGCGTAGTGGTCGACCTCCCTGAAGGGCAACAGGTCGTCGAAACTAAATGCACCAGATGGACAAAATCGAACCAAATTTTCCTCACGTTTGACTTTTTGCCTACTACGGTAAAACGTGACATTTTGGAGCAACACCTGAAAGATGGTCTCGCCATATATGGCGAAATACAAACTTTTGAAATGCAATGCTTCATGCTGATGCCACACCTGTGCACTGGCAAAGCCATCGCAGTTGTGACCCCAACTGAGGAGATCGCGAAGGACCTAACCCAGATCCTGCACTCCACTTTTATTGACATCGCAGGGCACACCACCCACCCATTCCGGGTAACCGTTGACAGCGCGCCCCCCATTTGCACCCACTGTGACACGTTCGGCCATAAGGCACATGCGTGCCCCATTAAAGAGGGCGTTACATTCCAAGAGCACCCCTCGGCGGCCATGGCCAGCGGAGAGGCGCACTATGAACCAACCGCAAGCACCAAAGAGGCTTTCCCGTGGGGAGCACAAGGCTGCTACCTATTGGTAAAGCCCATCTCCCTGCAGGAGCGGAAGAAGGCCAAGCAGGCCCATAGGACTGCGGCCAAGGAAGCGGCCAAGGTCACCACCACCATCCCACACTCACAACGCCAGGAGGACATGGAGACCTTCGCGGCGGAAGCAACTTGGGAATCCATCACCCAATCAGATTGGGAGGCCCAAGCTGAACAGGCCACTCAATCTGAGGATCCGATGGGAGATTTGATCTCACCCAATCGTGACACCCAAGCCCCAGTTGAAACTGACTTGGGACCTATCCCAACTGAAAATTTTTTTTTTGCCCCACTCGACGGTGCACCGAACTTATCTGCACCGCAAAAAATTTGTCTGACGTCAGGAAAACAAAAAGCAAAGGCCAAAGCCAACGCGACTCTTTCCGCAAAAATTAACAAAAACCCCGATAGCATTGCTGCTAATACCCGCACTGCTGTGAAAGCCCATGGGGACCTGGAAGAGGCTGGTGGGCCAGGGGCCCACCCCCTCACACCTAAGGTGCGATGGGGGAAACCTTCACTCTAGGGATGCTGAATATTACCAGACTCAAGGCCTCCCCGTCCTGGGCTAGAAACTGAGTTTTTTACAAAATAATTTACCCGTGGATATCCTGGCCATCCAGGAAACCCACTGTCCACGAGGTTCTGAGGATGCTTGGAAAACAATGCTCCTACCATCCCTATCCTTTTGGTCGAAGCACTGTGGGGTGCTAATTCAGAAAAACAATTTTTTCAAATTTACATCTTCAGAAACATTCCTAAATGACCGAGTGCTCGTTGTCACCTTCTCTTGGGCTGATGTTGCACACACAATTGTCAACATTTATGCCCCAAACGGTGCACAAGAGCGTCGGGAATTTTTCTCATTGGTCAAATACCTCCCGCTACCCCCCAATTCTTTCCTAATCAGCGACATGAACTGTTGGCTAACCTCACCAACGGACTGGTGGCCGCCCTCACCCCACGCCCCACAGGGTCACGTAGAACTACGCGTTCTAAAAGCCACCCTTGGGTTAATGGATGTGCTGCCGTGACATGCCCCACTGCTCAAAAACATGACGCATACCCACATCCACAATGGCCAATTAAGGTCCATGACCCGCATTGACCTTATTCTAGCGCTGGCGAAATTCCAACCTCACATCTCCCACTTCAAAACAACGAAAATGGAATTCTCTGACCACCAACTGGTCTCAATAACATACCACTTACCCGTCACAGTTGCAAAGGCCCCACATTGGTGCAAAATCCGCTCCCCAGAGCTTGCGTTGCCAGGATTTTCCATGTGGGTGGAAGAGGCAACTTTGGCAAAATCGTTTGTTGCACCGTTTTGCGCGGACCCCATTTCCACATGGGCAACTTTCAAAAAAGACACCATCCACCACTATTGCCATCTCTCATCCAGACGCTCATGAGCTACATCGCCAGTTATATCGCACGTGCTGGCCGAATTGGCCCACTTGGAGTCCAACATTCCAGCCTCAGGATATAGCCCTGCATGGGGCCAGAAGTGGGTGGAGGCAGCAGCACACCTCAACGCACTTGAAAGGCAACACAAACATCGGGTTTGTGTCCAATACAGGGCCACATGCATCACCAAAGGTGACAAGTGCACCGCATACTTCTTCAAAAAAATTTTTGCACCATGCCAGAGCATGGCCTGCACACAGGTGCGAAGATCAGATAATTATATTGTGGACACAGTGGCTGAAGTGGCAATCAAAATGCAAAGATATTACTCCGAGTTATACCGAGCTGAATCAATTCAGCCGGCCAAAATGGCGGATTTTCTTGACAGAGCTCATATCCGCACCATTTTCCGATACCCGGAAATAATGAATTTAATTACTCCAAACAAATTATGGACTACCATTCATGGTGCGCCAAACCAAAAATGCCCAGGCCCAGATGGCATTCCATATGAGTTCTACAAAAAATATTTTAAATACATATCCCCATTGCTGCTAGCCTCACTCAACCAAAGCCTGTTGGAAACGCGCCTCCTACCAGGAGGACATGAGGCTTTTACAGTCACACTCTTCAAGAAAGGGGATAGACTAGACTTAGCCAACTGGCGCCCCATTTCTCTAACAAACACAGACACCAAAATTTTAACAAAAATCATGGCTAACCGTTTAGGGACTGTAGCATCTGCCACCATCTCTCCAGAACAATTCGGTTTCATCCCCAGAAGGTCAATTTGGGATAACGTGCACTCTGTGGCTAATGTGTGTCAGTCCACAGCCTCTGGGGCACTTGTATTCTTGGACCAACAAAAGGCCTATGATAGAGTAAACTGGGAATACCTTAGGGCCTGCCTCCAACAATTCCGCCTACCTCCCCGCTTCATTAACTGGGTGATGCTGCTCACGGAATCTGCAACAATGGCTGTGCGCAGCCCAGGTTTCCTAACGGATGTAGTCCATCCTCAAAGGGGCCTGCGACAAGGGGACCCCCTGAGCCCACTCTTATACAACTTCAGCCCTGACCCACTACTGCGAAATGTGAATGCCCAACTCACTGGGGTCCATGTGCCAGGCCAAACCCCAGTCAAGATGATGGCATTTGCAGATGATTGCGTGGTGGGGGTGTCTAATAATAAAGATGCATGCGCGCTTGAAGCCCTCATCCAGGAATATTCCCGGGTAAGCAACGCGGCACTGAACGCCTCCAAAACCGAAATCATCCTCCTTGGTCAGTTTCAGAACTGCTGGGCCCCAGCAAGTAGTTCCCAACCCAGCCCAGCTGCTCGCCCAAGTCCACGCCTTACTAACTCAAAACACACCGCTCCACTGGTGCTCCCCTTTGTGCCGCGACCTACCATAGGACCGGTACACCATCTGGGCGTGTGGTTGGAGGCAGGAGGATACGCGTCAGCAGTAATGGAGGGCCATATACTGGACAACGTGACGAAGCGAATCGCCTCTCTCAGAGCCCACCCTACTACCCTCACTGGCAGGGTTGTTCTTGCCAACTCTATGCTCCTATCCAAAGTCTGGTTTGGAGCCCACGCCATCCCCTTCTCCCCAAGCTTCTTCAAATCCCTGTATGCTTTGCTACAAGGTTGGCTTTGGTCAGGCCGCCCTCCACCAGTACGGCTAGAGGTCATGTTTGGCCCTCATCATCATGGTGGCATGGGCCTACTTGACTTCAAAGCCCATGCCGCCAAGATCCTAGGCACCTGGATTGCGGCCGTCACTGCTCCTACACTCCCATCCCAACACTGGTCCCACGCGGCCCACTCCAACTTCTCCCGAGCCTTGGGCCTCAACAATCCATCAAACCCCCACTCCCTGATGAAATACCACGCATCACACACATCAGCCACAGGTCCTCACGGGACAAAAACCCACTACAAACGAATCCTCCTCTTCATGCGGAGCGCTGAATGAAGAATTCGTATTAGTGGACATACAATACAAAGAGGCCGCCCCTCACCCCAGTTCACACAAGAGGTACAGGGGCTACCCATCCATGATGGCGTGATCCCCATTCGACCCCATGTCCTATCCAGGGTGGACTACCTGGACATGATGGACATCCCTTATTCCACTGAGACCCAAAAGACTATCTGGAAATATGCACACCATCCTCTGTTGCAGCCTCAAGTCCGTTCCCATGTGTGGCGCTGCCTGAGGCGGGTGTATCGTACAGCTGAGCGCTCTAATGCTTTACACTCATCCTGTGTCGTGTGTGGCCAGTATGGAACGCTGTTTCACCGCCTGGAGAAGTGCCCCACCTATAAAGTAATATGGCGCGAAGTCCAACGTCTGCTAGGCCAGGATCAAACACATCCCTTCAGTCTGTCAAGAGATATGTTTGCTTCATCAATGGCCTCCCCCCTCCCACCCTCCCTTCGTGCTCTGGTGGTTGCAATCGCCATGTGGACTATCCACACGATTGTCTTGGATGCCATCGCCGGATCCATCCCCACCCTCCCTGAAGCTGTCCACAGATTCCGGTCTCGTTTGGTGGATCACTTTCAAGCGTGGATGTTTGGATATCTCCCACCATGTCGCCGGCGGCTGGTCTCCTCCTGGTTTTCAGTCTGGTTCATCAAATCAGACCCCTTCCTCCACACGTGCTCAATAGTGGCTACGCCCCCTACACACGTTCCCTCCCCCTTCCCATAAGTGGCGTTCCCGCTGGCAACAAGAGATAGCATCGCTTCTCTGGGGTGCCTCACCTGGTACTGAGTTTTGTCTCGTCTGAGTCATATTCGGAAGTGTCCATCCCATGGTCAGCCTTCCCCGCAATAAATTTAAAACTTAAAATTTAAAATATTTATTGATAATATTTTTACAAACAATAGTTATCATATATACAAATGATAACTTCAACATCCACTAGCAGGATAAATCTCCTATTAGACAATCATATTGATTTGTGATGATGAAGCTGGTTAATGCGGGTAAAAGTCCCACGCATCCCCCCACTTGACCAGATTATCCTGTGGTGAAAAATTTCTGGTGGAATATACCGATTCAATTCTGACTGGGTCCGCCATCATGGTTTAGATTTGGAGTGCAATTGGTCCTTTTTATTCCTTGCTCAGTGCATTTCAGTTTGTCCTTCTTCTTTGCGCATTTCCATTCTATTCCCTCCTTGATGCTGCCTCCAAATAGCACAGTTCCCACGGACACATGCTATACCAGTCTAGTTCAGGTGTTCTTGCTAAAAAGTCCAAAAAGCCTGTTTTCCCTCAGGTTGGGGTTATATGACACCTTGACTTAGGAGATCTTTGAGTTTTAAAAGCCCCAAGGGGCTCCTATTGTGGGCAACTATTGTGGGATGAAGGCCTGGGGTAATGCCCCCACCACACTAGGGCTGCACAAATCTAAGCACCACTTAAAATGTGGGCCTGACCACAATTGGGAGTAGCTCACGCTACCCCCTAAACTGACATATGCCCGCCCTGTTTAAGTACTGGGCAGCTCGTCTGCACCAGCCAGGACAGGCGATTTGCCTCTCATCCCCCTTGCGGGGGACAAGACCTGATGACCCCCAGGTTTAAGGCCCCTGAGGGGGAGAAGCGAAGCTCTCCCCTTTGTCACCTGCTTTTTTAATGGAGATGATGCTCTCCGGCCCGTTTTGTCCAAGATGCCTTAGAGTCCTTTTGAATCAGCCTTATTTCTTGCATGATCCATTTCACCACCAGACGGCTCATGCTGACCAAACCAGTAGCTAGCCAAGCTTCAGGCCAACTTAGCAAACCAAGGCGTTTATTGTAGGCAGGTGCACCAAGGTGCAGCCAACCAGGATTGCCTCTCCCTTGTCCTGGGGTCTGCACCCGTGCAACCCCAGCTTGTGTGGAGGCCATTTGACAGGCGCCCTGCCTGACTCATACCCCCTTCCTGCCCGTATTCTCCCCTCAGGGAGTGGTAGACACCCACAAGAACAGGTCGGCACAGTTATCACTACCATCCCGCAATTCTCTCAGGACATTACAGGACCTAACCAACGCGCCTCTCTGGGTTCTGGTGTTAGATACTCACCCATGTTTTTACAGTCTTTCCCCAGTTGTGCCACGTGGAGGCCCCAGCTTACCCTAATTAGCCCACCAACTTAGGGGCTCTTCCTAAGTGGCTTCTCCTGTTCCTTGTCCCTGTATTCTCCTAGGCTGAGTTTCATTTCTTAAGGGACTACTCCTAGCAAATCTAGTTTCAACCCGTCCTGATTCTAAAGTTCTGCTTTGCTGTTTTCAGAGCCTTGGGACTATATGTAATGACTCAATCATAGCCTGAGTTGATCCTACTAATAACATAAGGGCAAATCATCAGATTCTTTTCAATGATGACAATAAAAACTGAAATTATAATACATTTTTTATATTTTTATTTTAAAATTTTTTCTTTGTGATTTTTTATCTTATATTGTTTTTTATATTTAAAACTTATGTTTTTTGAAATGAGACTTAAACTACTCAGGCTCAGTGTTCCATAATTTTGTCTCCCTACTCTGATTCTAGTGGTTCTTTTTTATTATTAACCAGCTATTATGGTTCAGAGGTCTATTTTTAAGATAAACCCACCTATCATGGTTTAGCAGCCCCCACCTGGGACTTGATCAACACTAGGACTTGACCTACTTTTTTCTGGGTTATTGGTTCTTTGGGAACCACTGCCTTTATTTCTCTCCTAGATCCAATATATGAGATGTTTTAGTTGTAACCAGTTTGTTACACAATTATCTGCAATGTTCCTAATTGTTTAGGCATCAGTCACTGGCTTGGCAATCACTTTTGATGGACCTGATCACAAAGCATCCAGTTTATTTCTTTATTTAAAACCTAGAGTGTCATAATAGGCTGCCCTAACCCCATATGGGACTTATGTATCATTATTTGGTTTTTTTCATCTATCAACTTCACTTTAACCCTTTTCTAATAGTGTATCAAATGACTGCTGTCAGACACTCTCCTTCTCAACTTTTGAAAAAGAATGTTGGAGGTAAAAATGCCCCCAAATCCACTACTACGATCAGCCAATTAATGTCTGATATTCTAACAATGTTATGGTTAATGAGAATATGAGTACCATCGGCCAAAAGACCCTGGCAGATTCTCAGTGGAACCCTACCCATTGGGAAAACATGTTTTATAATCAAAATCGGCGTATTAAGGTAAAAACTGGTAGTTGGATTGCTCTGATTCCTCGGCTATATTTGGGGCGTCCATCACATGGTTCCCCCTCAACCGCATCCTGTTCCATACCACTTACTAAGTGGGGATCCCCCCTTTTGTAGGTGTGGTGGAGGTCCCCCAAGGTGTGAAGATTTTACCTGCTGGTGATTGGATGCAATTTATAAAATCATTAACTCACAGGTTTGTTCTACCCCAGAATATTTCCCCTTGTCCTGATAGGCCAAAGCCTATCTTTCCTAATTTGGATGACTAAGCTTTTTGATACTATAGCCCTAAATTTCCATGGCCCTGATATTTAAACTAGTTTAAATATGAAATACTAGTAACAAATAGGGGAGCTTTTTCTGGCTGGCCCCGCATAAATAATAAAAAAATAAAAAACTAT